>VWZE01003136.1:2160168-2295981 GCA_013396675.1 Eubucco bourcierii
GGCTTCTCAATGCAACATACTTCAAATGTGTAGTTGCCATGTATGTTATTAGCAGGTATTAGTTCTGTTTCCATCCCTGTTATGAATTCCTTCCTCACCATTTGAACTGCTGTGTTAGCGGTGTCAAGTGTGATATTATGCTCTGCTGCTGCCGAGATACTGCACAAGGGAACTCTAGAAACATTCATCTTTCTTATTAAGTTGATTCTGAATTTTAACCTTAGGACATGGGGTCACTTTCAAATTAAACATAGAAGTTACTCAAAATGTTTTAGGAAGTAAGGTGCAACTTAGCAGTTAAAAGGTGTTTTTAAAAGACATGAAGCTACTTTCTGGACATGATACAGCTTGATGAACATCCATTAAAATTTAATGTTGTAGTTTCCTATATTTGTTGTAATGTCTAACTAGAGAATCTACTTTAACAACTGTTACTGTTCTTGGTATGAATATGCTGGGGCAGCCACTGAATTGCGATCTTACTTCTACAAAAGTAAATATTTTTTTCACAAATCCACTCGCAGTATTGCAATTTCCTACTATCCCAGGATATTATGTTTAACATCTCATCAATCTTGGTAGAGCTGTTCCTTCTATGAGCTCTGAATGGGTTCTATTGTCTAGGATACTGTAGCTGACTGTTATGAACTAAAGTATTGATGTTACTCTGGTATTGTATATTCGCTGGACCAAGAGCTGTCTCTGCTTTACAGGCAAGCTGTTTCTCTCTACTTCTGTTTAAATTCATGGCCAAGGAAGGGGAAGTTAATATTAGGCCCATAGATATTTAGATAGCCTCCAACAATGAGGGTTTCAAAGTGTTTTAAGAGGATAGTTCACTTATCCATTTTAGGGATTTACATCAGTAGGTGTTTCTTGCTTCATAGATTTGTGAGTAATACCGTGATACCAGTAACACAAACTGTAAGACATTTCTCAGGAAGACATTAAAACAGCAGTCTGATGACATGGCATAAGGCCTCTCTGTTAATTATTTAATTTTAATCTTTTGTCCAGGCTAACAATAAAAATTCTTTCAACAATTTCAGGTCCATAAGATGCAAGTGAGGCAAAAGTTGGAAAAGTAGATGATGTGTGATGCAGAGTGAAAAAGCAAATGCAAAATGAGTCCAAAAAGGAAATTTTATTGGAATATGTGTGCAGTAACATAAAAAAGTGCATGTTACACAGTGCTGCATAATTCATTTTGAAAAGGCTTTGTAGCATTCAATGCTTTATCTAATATGAAGTATGATTGTTGCCATGGTGAGTTGGGTTTTTTTTAAGTTATTCAGTGGAAGAGTAAATAGTTGTTTCCAACACCCAGTAATTGCCACATCCTAGTTACTTTCTCTGCATAACCATCTTTTGCATAGTTTCATGGAGATTTTTCCTGCTCGTATATTTTAAAGGTATACATTATATACAGAATAGATTCTTCTTTTTCACCAGAGCTGACACCATAGGTCAGGGTTTCAGGAGTGTTTGTCTGTCTGTATAAACTGAAGAAGGATCTCTTATGTTTCTATTCCATGTAGACAAATTTGTTAAAAGTATAAACAAACTGAAACCATAGGGAAGACAGTGAGCAGAAGCCTATAAAATAAAGCTTTTTATTGTTCTTGTAGTTTCGTGGTGCTCCTATTAAAGCTGGTGCTGATGGATATTTAATAGAAATTTTCTCCAGCCCATCTTGGTTTTTTTCCTGTTCTAGTGCCATTGACTCTAAAGTATGTACCTGTATAGACGGTCTAGCAGCGCCAAAATGATGGTGATTGTTGGCTGAAAGGTAGGCAATGACAGTGGCATTGACAATGACAGTGTGTACAACCTGATGTTTGTATGACAAGCTGGAGATAAATTCAACTTCTGTATATTGTGGAACTTGCTTTTTATTCCTAGTATGAAAATTCTGTGGATGTGGTACTTAGTGCCATGGTTTAGTTGATTAGATGATGTTGGGTAATAGGTTAGACTTGATCTCAAAAGGTCTTCTGGTTAATTCTGTGATTTTGAGGACCCCAGTTTTCAACAGTCTCACTTACAAACTGCCTGTAACTAAAGTTACACTTTGCCATTTATGGAAAGTGTTCTAAAAGACACTAACCAGAATGCAAAATCACTGACTGAAAAAGATTTATTGGGGAAAGACAATTTTGTTTGTTTGTTTTCTGTGTAGTTTTTGTTTTCATTTCAATCCTCTTGGTGTGTTTTGTCTCCGAGCATTACTGTTGCTATAGACAAGTTTCAATTTTTGCTGTTTTAAACCTTAAAAATAGCTTTTTCTAACAAGCATTTACTGTTCCACAAAATGCATTTAATATTCTACAGCTAAGTCTGTTGAGATATACATATGTTAATGAAACTGAAAAGACGTTCTCTTTAATCTCTTATAGCAGACGGTTATGTAGTAAATAAAATTGTTTTGTAATTTCCAAACTGTTGTAAGATATTGTGTTGTATAATTCTGTATAGAAACTAAGATTCTGAAGGAATGGTAATAAAAAAAATAGTGTTTGACAAAGTTAGCATGGCCCCTGCTGAATGTGGCTTTTCTGCTGTAAAAGATGCAGTCAAACTTTCCTGTCCATCGTATGGGTTACAGTAAAAAAAACATGCAACAACAAAATCCGAAACCAACCAGAGAGCCCCCCACTACCCCTCCCCCCAAACCAACATGGGAACAGTTTTGTATTTCAGTCTAGGAACATAGCCCCAAGCAAGGGATCGTGTGCTCTGCATCTTGTAATGCACTAGGAGCAGTAGTAGATGAAACATGAAGTTCTTTCGAGTGTGGTTTTCACAATGTTGATGTACTAGTGGGAGGTGTCCCTGCCTATGGCAGGGGGTTGGAACTAGATGATCCTTGAGGTCCCTTCCAACCTTACCATTCTATGATTCTGTGTTCCCAGGGCTACTTTGAAATTATTAACGTTTATCTGTTTCATGTTGATGTTTAAGTTTTTGTGCTATCTTAGTTTATTGGAACTTGTGAGGAAACTGAAGAGAAGTATCCTGTGTTTGATTGTATAAATAACGTCACAGCCTCTGTAGAAATTACATGTTCAACCACTAGGCTGGATAGGGTGAGTCTCTGTCCTCTGTGTTGGTGCTGCAGAAATAAAAGTAGCTTTGTTCAAAAGCCTCTAAATCTTCCTATTACCAGGGAAGGTTGGACAGTGAGGAGCAGCTCTGTGATACTTCAGCTTTACTGTGGAAGGATTTGTACATTCAGCTGATAAATTACTTGTCTGTGCCTTTCACACCTGATTCTCTGTTTTTTATGCTATTTTATACACTTGCTTTTGTTTCTTCTCAATTTGTCTCAAACCTTTGTGTGTTTTGGACTGAATTTTTCCTGTGTTTTTGTTGTGTTTTCTCCTGATACTTGACTTATAATTGAGAGTGGACAGCCTCAGCAAGCAATGAAGCAGTGTGCAAATGCCACCATGCAGGAAAAGTTGAAGATATTTCCTGAACTAATAAAGCGCAGGGGACTTAGAGTAGAACAATGAAGCAAGTAAACAGACACCAAGCATAAAATAACATGACCATTCAATTCAGCTTCTGTGTGAGACACTCAGTGACAGTGTTTTGTAAATGAGCTGTGAGCAAGTTGCATTTGGTATTAGGGAACAAAAAAACCCACAACAACAAAACAACACACCTCCCATCAAAAAAACCAAACAAAACCAAAACCAAACAAAACCAAAAAAAAAAAAAAAAAACCAAACCAAAACCAAACCCCAAAACAAACAATAAAACCCCACAGTTCATGAGAAGATGGAAAAGAATGAGGTTTATACCCTCACCTGTATGAGCAACTGTGCAATTGAACAGAAATTATTGCTTCCCCTGAAAGAAGGTACTATGGGAGATTTTTTGTATGTTAACATGCAGCAGCAGGTAAACTTGATGAAATAATGATAAAAATTAGAATAGTTAATCATATTAGGAACAAATTAATAGTGCCTGATGATAGAAAAACCATGCACTCTTGTCTTCTACAATGCACATTATAGGTTGTGTACATATTGGAGCATACCTTTTGTACTCTTATAATACAACAGGAGTAAAGTGAAAGGTGGTAAATCAAAATTGTTTGTAACAATTTACATAGCAAGGTGATAGACCTCACACAATGAAAACCTAAAATGCTATGGGAGTAAAGACAGAATGAGACATTTGTATGCATGACGTAATTGACAGTTCAGTGTGATTGCTTTCCATGGCAGACAGCATAGGAGACCTGCTCTCATCCAGAGTTGTACTTTGCTTCAGAATCACATTGAGATACTCTGCTGCTGCCCTGGGGCTCAGCACAGTCACATGTAAATGCAGGTTCAGTAGTGTGCTTGCTGTCATCTCAATTTTTCAGCCCTGGGAGGGGTAGGGGGATTCATGTTGTACTGGTTGCTTGCTTAAGGCTTCTGCAAAGGGAAAGTATAGAAGGGGACAGAGCCCCTTTTCTGGTTTGTTTCTTGCATATCAGCAGACAATTGGGCAGCTTTGGTATTGGTGGAGCATCAGTGGAAGGTAAATTGTGGCTCATTACCACAGTGCTATATAAGCAAAAATTAGTGTCGAAGACACTTTTTTCTTCTTTATTCTCTTTTGGGGGGCACAAAAATGGAAACTGCAGTGTGCTGATAAAGGCATTGTTCTTTAAAACACACACTACTGCAGTCTAGTAAGACATCAAATGAAAAGACTTTGTCTTTTCTTATCTTTTTCTAATTTAATTCATTGTTTTCTGTTCCTTTCATTCAATGAGTAGCAGCTTTTGGCAATGACAGGTATTCTATTGTGACTGAAATACGCATTTTGTAAGTCATAACTGTACGTGGTATTTAAATAAACTGTGTATGTACAGTGTGCAAGATTTATGCAGAACACAGCTGGAGGTATTCTGCTCAGAATTCCTATGGTTTAAAATGTCTCTTTCAAGTTTGAAAATGTGTTGTGAAGTAGATACCATTATGATAATTGGAAGTTCAGCTTCTCTGTCTTGCTGTATTATTTTTTTTTAATACAATTAACACATCACACACACTTCACCTGGTCTCTCCTCATTTACCTCTGACACTTCCTTGATATTTATTTAGACACATGTGGTGTCTTTGCTTTGAACTCAATAGTTGGTATATTCACTAGATTATAATTTTTTTAATAAACGTTTTTCTCTTTTAGGGATATACAATTAGTTTGTGTGTTTAGAGAAAAGTATACATACTAATGTCAATTTAAATTCCTTTACTTTTTTGTTAGATCATCAGGGCATACATTTTATAGAGGTTGTAGAGAATACTGAGTTCTCTCAACTGTCTTATTTAAGGTAACATAAACATGAAGCACAGAATTCAATTTTCTGTTTGAATTAAGCTTTTTTCAGTCACAGCAGCAATGCTTTTATTTCTGAAAAATTTGAACAATGAAACTAAACTCTTAAATACTTTTGGCATAGTTTTTTCTCTTAAATATCGTGTGTCATGTACTATGTTATGTGGCATATTTGAAACTGTTAGTGACACACCACCAGTATCCTCCAGAAGACAACTAGAAATTACTTGACATAGTTTTTGTAATTTTAAAATAACCAAAAGTTTCTGACAAATCGAGTTCCACTTATACCACAGGAGGAAAGAATGTGAAAATATCATAATACTACTTCTTTTGTGAAAATTATGTTTGCCTTTTTTTTTTTCTTTTCTTTGTCTCTATTTTATTTTAGCTTTAGGAATACTCCTAAGGCTTGCAGGTTTAGTAAGTAGCAAATCCAAAATCTTTTCTAAGCCAAATCCTCACAATAAAGTACAAAATTATTTTTTATTATTTAGTTAATTTTAGCTGCAGTTTGACATGATCTGGGGCTGTGTTTTTGTAGAGGAGCTCTTCACTACTTCTTCTGGGACAGCTGTTTTCCATGATGCTGTCAGTAACTATATTACTGAAGATGTCTGATATTTGTAAATTAATTTATTACAGGAAAAAGGTGGCACCGACTGAGTAAGAATTTGTTTTCTTTGTTTTAAAAACAAACTGATCAACCCCAGAGTTTTCAGGTCTAAGACTCCAAGGTTTTCATATGGAAGTTAAAAGCCATTGAGGAAAAAAAAAAAAATTGAAAGTAAACTATACCCTTGAATGAGTTTTATATAAAGCATGATTTTTATTCTCATGAAAGGTTTGGCTCTGAGATCTAAAGTGTTGTAGAGAGTCTTCCTTGTTTCCTGCAGCACCAGTTAGTTGTGAAGTGGAAATCTACACTGTGTGAAGGGTTCTGAAATGCTGTCGACAAAAAGGAGGTATGGCTGTGACAAATGCAAAAATGAGGTGTGTTTGGTTGCTTCACCGTAGCCATCACCATGGAGAGATCCATTGTTCTCCAGTTGCATCTTTGCTGGGTTGCTTAGGGAAGGGCATGATGCAGAAACCATTAGACCAGGGCATTTATAAAGAAGACATATCACAGTAATGCAAAAGGAAATCAGTGTTTTCTTTTGAGATACCTTTGACTTGGACTTTGAATGTTCAAATGCATTTATAATTATCTCTATGTAAAACTACTTGGAAGAGTGTATTTTTTAATTTGGTTTTTTTTTTTTTAAATGAAATCATTCCGTAATAAAATATTTCAAATACTGGCTAAGCTGTAAAGCTTAGGGCTGATAAACAAAGCATCTGAAGCCAAATGGCCCCTTAGCTAACCCCAATTAAAATAAAGATTTCATTGCGCTCTGTCCTGACAGAGAGGGAACATATTGTTGCCTTTAAGGGAGTTTGGTTTAGTTAATGAAAGAATTTATTTAATTTTTTTCAAATACAGAACCTAATTAAATAAGTTTCAACTTGACTTGTAGTTGAGGACATTTTAACTCCTTAAAGGTTACTTTTGTGTCCGAGTGTATCTCTCCTGAATTATTTCTGATGCAGTACTTAGTTCTGTGATTGATATAATACATTTTCTAGCATAGCTCATGTGAGTACAAGCCTGTTTTCTATATACATACATGCCATTGATTCTAGAAGTGTAAACCCTGTTACTGATACAATTTGGCATTATTACTGAGAAATATTAACAGACTAGGTTGGTTACAGTAATGTAGAAATGAAAGTGGCACCGTTCTTTGCTGAATTCACTGTGAAAGATCTATGTACATCACTCACTTCTGCAGTTCAGTGAAAGGAAAGATGTATCACAGGATTATTTTTGGTGAAGCTCTCCAGCAGTAGTTAAAATTTGTATCTCCAGGACACTTTTTTTCTTATATAGGATTAATGGTGAAAACAAAAGCAATTTGTAAGAAATACAAATGTGATTAGTTTGTCTGTCTTCAGGACGTATGTGTAATTGTATGGGTAAAGTTTATCCTCCATTTGTCAACTAATCGTTACTCCACTAAAAATATATGAAAAGTAACACTTTTATCTAAAGATACTTTTCTGTTACTTAGAAGTACATTTTAAACTCGGTGCTTGAAGACAGTCAAAGCATAGGAATGACATTGCCTACCTTCACTTTTATCTAAAATTTTTTACAATGTTAAATGGCTGCTGTGTCTCTGGTAATAAAATCGTATGAGAAGAATTACAGCCTGCAGAGGATGATAGTGATTAATACTGTTGGACTGGGATGTGTGTACTTTGTCAGCATTTGTAACTGAAATTAAAAGCACCTACCACTCCAATTGGTGGGTTCATTTAAATTACAGAAGCTGAATCTAATCAGGGAAGTTCATGCTGAATGTAAATAATTTTTAGTTCTAACAGGTATGTAAATATTTTATCCAAATGTCTATGAAACTGTAAATATGTACTATTCTGCAGCAGTGGCTTTCCAGTTAATAGGGAGGACTTCTTGATCAAAATTTTAAAAACACACATATGTTGTGTCCCTTCATTCAGGGGTTTTAAACCAATGTTTGTAGTATGTATTCTCTTCCAAATGTCACTTAATCATACATTCTCCTTTACGTGTTGAGTAAATTGTATTCCAGAACTCAGTGAGTTTCCAGGATGAGCAAAAAAACTGTCTCTGCTCAAGGGCTATTGATTTCCCGAAGTCAAACTTACTCCCAAGGGTTTTGACCACTTTTGCTCCAGGTGTGTGTGACCTTTGACTAAAGAGGTGAATGCTATTCAAAGAATGTCTACCTGTGTGAGGAAATAAATTAATTTTATTTACAGATAAGTTACAAAATACTTAATACAAATAAGTTACAAAAAACAGTTTTGGACAGGCTTGCAGGAGCGTTTTAGGTGAAAAAGAGTGATGTGGGTGCAAAGATGAATTAAATTAAGGACTAGATGGTACTGTAGTCCTAAAAATCTCTTTCTTACTTGCCATATGTTACAGATCTTGAGATATCTGAGATCCAATGCTGTTCTTTTCTGTGAATTCCTGTAGATTATTATAATTAAGATATTTCAGAAATCTCAAGAATAGTTGCCAAACATTAGCAAAAACAAAGCATTGCATCTAGCCAGAGTCCTAGATATCCTCACTCTGCCCTAAAGCTATGTTTCTCATCCATTATCTTGTCAAAGCTTATTGTGCTCAATTTTAATTAATTTTAGTAGCAATTTCGCAGTCATAACTGACCCGAAAGTTTTCCAGAGACTATTATGCCCACAGTATATTTCCCTTATATATTTTTCTTGGTTTTCATCCGTCCAAATTCTTTTCCTGGGAAACCTTTGGTGATGGGGAGCATGAATCAGAAATTGGAGTATATGAGGTAGTGCCTTTACTGACATGTATCAGTTTACAACCAAAAGTAATCATCTTTATATTCTTGGGAAACAGGATTCTAATAGTCATATAAGAAAGCTTAAAGATAGATATATTTGATAAAGACCTTGGGGGCTTATGCTGAGTGTAATGCATACACTGACTATTCTGCATTTAAACTTCAGCATAGAGGTACTGAATCTTTAAATACGAAACTACTGTTGCAGTGTTGCAGTCTGCAGTTCTGGCTTTACTGCCTTTAAACGTGCTGTATTCACAAATGTTAGGCAAACCTTTTACTTTGATATCCCTGACTCTGAAAAGTCACATTTTATGCTTTAAAAAAACAATTAAACAAACGTTGGATCATCAGTCCTTCCTACTGTATAGGAAGCCCTGTTATATTAATTGGCTGTCAAATCCCTAAGAAATAATGGATTAACGTGCTTGATCATAATGCCCTGTTCAGAAGCTGGAGTTTGCTGATGTCCCCAGCCTCTCCATTTAACACAATCACAGATCTGCATCCAGGACATTTGAGTGGTTTGCATTTCATTAATACGATTTCAGCAGACAATACTAAGTTGCTGTTGGGCCCGCTCTGACAGCTAATTACGGAAATGAAGTGTGTACATGGCTAAGAAACAATGGAGCACTTGCCAGGAACATTAAAACAATGCAGAAAGAGTGCCAAATCACTCCTCTGAACAGTTTCTCTTGTCTCTGCAGACCACCCTTGGGACATGAATGTGGTGGTCAGTTAGAGTTTAAGGAAACAAAGTTTATTACTGTTGACTAAAATGCAATATAATTCTTCCGTTCTATGCTTTCCTCTGTCTAATTCAGATGATTGCATGAATTTACCCTGATTGCTAGGCATGCTTAACTCTTGCTTGAAGACAGCATTGCACATTTCCCCCCATAAAATATCTAACCTGGTTGTTTAAATACCAGATGGTATTGAAACCATTTTGTGGCATTATTTGCAGGAAAAGTCCTCCCTGGCAGTTTGGAGGAGAAGGATAAAAAAATTACTTCTTCTGTCTCTTCCAGTGTTTTAAAAAACCCACAGGCAATCAAGTGAAGTTTGTAGCAGCAGAGCTTCAAAATAAAGGAGGAGTTACTCTTCATACAGTAGGTGGTAATCCTGAAAAGTGCTGTTTCAAGTGATACTGAGGAAGTTGGTGCTGGATTGGGGGAAAATTGAAGAAATGTTTGGGAGAGGCCTCTATTGGGGAAAGACTTGTTCCATACACAAGCAACAGCAAACTCAGTAAGTTTCTTGAGATGCAGATCCTGGTCTGATGGAGGCTGAGGAAAGAAAGAACAGTCAGGCTTTCTACCTTTGTCTTTCCTGGATGCCTGCTTGTGACTACACTAGAGATGCCACACTGGGCAGATAGACTTTTCATGTGATCAGTTATGGCTCTTGTGTTCCAAAACTCAGATTTCCAACTCTTGTCCTTTTGGTTGTGGGTTTTGGTATTTTTCTTTATCCTGTATTTGGGTACCAACCACTGGAAATGAGATATTGCTACAAAATTATGTAACTCACCACAAAATATAGTATAAAAGAAAAAACAAGAACTAGTTTCAGATGCTGAGTGGACAAGACTCTCCTGTCTCACCTCCATTTCAGACATTCTGAGGTGTTTCGGTAGCAGATGTCTTTCAGAAGGGATTATGTTTTTGTGTTAGAAAGAAACTGCCACACCTTCATCATTGGGTACTTCCTGTATCCATTTGCAAACTTGTGTATGTATGGTTCTAGAGCAGAAGCAGCCAAAGCTACAGTGTGTTCAGTACCGGGGAAGGGGACTTAAGCTTGACAAAAGCCTTAAGCTATCTTACTGAAGGTGGTTTTGTCCTTATGATATATTGGCAGAATTATTAACAATAATATGATGCTGACTACAAAACCATTTCAACTGACATCTGTACCATTGTAAGAGAAGGTGCTAGTAATTATTGGAGAGTTGTTGTTTTTTTTTTTTCTGATGATGTTAAGAGGAGTCTTGGATTACCAGTGTGGCTTATGTTGATGTTCCTGGTTATAATGAGGGCCAGAGCCACCTCCAAAAACCTCATGTTATTTAATCTGTGCCTCTTCAACCCTATAGGTAGCATGGAAACAAGTGAATTTGTATTCATACACTTGAGCCTTTATTCCCTTAGTGGTATGTGCACATATTTCTACTTTTGCAAAGCTTTTGTCTTAAACATTTCAGTTAGTATACAGGAATAGAGAAAACCCAGACACCTGGGTTTTCTCTGTTTCTTCATTCCAGTGACAATAAGGATCAGCTAAATATGCTTATTTAATCATATTTGCAATCTGATGACCTTAGCAGCTTAGTTTTTTGGTCATTATGAAAGTACACCTTTTAAAATGTACTACTTTTAATAACTCAAGTTATAACCAAGGTGCTTATGGTATTTGGCTTTTAGTTCATTCACGAGTAATTAACTACAAGCCATAGCATTCTTGTTGAGTTTGCATCTGAAAATTTTGGATTAAAGTCTGCTTAACTTGGAGGAAAAAAAGGACAGTAGCTGGTTGTGCTAGTAAAAGGGTCTGTTCTGCCTGATCAAGTCAAAAATTCCTGTTGCAGTGCTGGCCATTCTTGCAATTAATTTTACCAAACAACTTCCAGCCTGAGCTCTGCTTTCGTGTATTCTCTCTCCATGGAAATTATGTCCTTTTTCTCATTTCAAATTAGACGAGTACAATGAAATCCTTATTTTACATATTTATTAACAAGGCTTTCATCCCTGTGGTATTGTAACTATCCTCACTACTTTATGCAAAGAAATTACAGAGCGACCTCACAAACCTTTAGGAGAGTTATGTAATCACTCTTTTTCAAGCATTATTGCTTGTATCTGTATTTATCTTACACCAACCATTATTTACTGGCATTCCTTTCCACACGCTGTTGATGACATCGATTTTTACTTTTTAATTTTTTTTTTTAATTCTGAAATAAATCATGTTACAGAACTCATGCCAAGTTCATACATCTTTGGTTAGCCCTTGTTAGAAAACTGATGTGTGAAGAAATTGTATCAACTCCTCTGGCTGGCTTGTGAAGTGTTAAAGGAATTTTTAGCCTCACCGAAAAGTATTTGGTCAGGTACTCAGGTGCTGGAAATTTTCTTAGCAACATCAGTCACCTAGGAACATGATCATCTGCTGTTCTGGGGTAGAGATTACAGAGCTTAATGATTAGCTACTATAAGCTGCAGCTGATGCCAGACTCTACCCCCTTTACACCTAATTAGCCTCATTAATGAGCTCTTCTGCTCTCCACAGAGAGGGCTTCCTCCTTGGAATAGGAGGCAAAAATACTTCACCCAGGAAGATGTGCTGAAACCTTTAATTATTGCCCACACCTGCAAAGCCTTGTGTCTCTGACAGCAATATTGCTTAGCTGGAATAGTGCTTATTTACAGTGACCAAAGTACAAAATATTAACTCTTTAGCACCTTAGGAATTATTTTTGAGCTTTGAAAGTATTTGAGTATAAATTAAAGCGCTCTAAGATGTTACTCTTAATAAATCTGAGTGTGTTGTGAGTGGTGGGTTTTGTATGTGACAAAAATATTTTTTTAAGTTCCTGAGTTTAAATAGCTGTTGAATGTCAAGTGTTTGCCATTGCCAGGACTAAGAATACTGTGGGGCAAGCTGCATTCTTCAAATGAGCAACTTTTGCATTGGGAGCAATGCAGTTCTGTACTGCTAAAATTAAATAACATGGATGCAGTGATAAATGTAACAGACATTAACTGAGCAAATGATGTGTTGTGGTGTGATTCTAAGCTAGAGCACTTCTTGGTAAATATCTAATACATTCCAGCATTTAAATTTCTTGAAATTTGATAACATGGTGTTTGTTTTATTGTTTATTTGTTTTAATGCTAAAATAGCTATCCGATATTTTTGCATGTGCATTTGGGTCAAAGTGATTATGCCCATGTAGAGCAAATGTGTTTGTGCATTTATCAAATTAGCTCAAAGGGCAACTCAAGTCAGTGCTTATTCTAGTTTTTAATTGGAAAGTTCAAAATGCTAATTTCTCAGTGCAAATACTTTGTTGATTATTTAGTAACTTTTTCCATGATAGCCTGTTTTCTTGAATTCTCCATGGAAAATGCCTACTGTGAAAATATCTAGCATTCCTAGTTTACTCTGTGGGACTGGAAAGAGTGTCATCCAGTCCTGCAGAATCAGATGACCTGAAGATGAATGAAGCAGGCGAGGAGTGCTCTCTTTTACTGCTTTTCATGCTTGTTCACCTGGCTTTCTCAGCTTCTGCCACCTCCTTGCAGCAAGTGAAACAATCACGAAAGAAATCTTAGGCTATAGGATGCTCAGACTTTGCAGGTGACTGTAGTCACAAGTTATGGTTCTTTCTGAGGGAGTTTAAGGCAAAGAAATGATTTTTTCCCCCTGGAGATTCAGCTTCTTAAAATGAGTAGGAGATTGTGTGCCTCTTGCAAGGCGTGTTCAGTGCTTATGTGGAGTGGTAGAGCTTTTCAACCAAGGTTGTGGGAGTGTTACATTTTAGTCAGCCTTGTTTCCCTTGAAGATGTTCTTAGCAAAAAGCTGGGCTAATTCTAAACTAAAGCATTAAAGTTCAGAAGGAATTTGGAACAGAAAATGTATATTCATACTGTCAGAGAATAGTAAGAAACTGAAAATAGGGTCGCAAAGCTGTGAGGTCACAGCAGTAATAGGCATTATTAGCATTATTAGCAATTCCTATGAATTCGGAGAGCAAAGTTTGTTTTACTTAATTAAAACACCATCACCAGCCAGGATATAATAATGCACTGTGTGAAGCACAGAAATTCACGTGCATTAAATGCAATTTGATTTCAGTGCCAAAATAAAGCATCAAAATGAGTGAGTCTTCAAATATTTGGATAATGTTTTGTCAATTGCTAGTGCTCCTTACAGCTATTACATAAATGGGACTGGATTTTATGGACTCTCCTAGTTGAAATCTTGGCAGGTTTAGTCCTATTTCCTAGGTGAGAAAGCCTGAGGTTCCAGGGCAGATGAGAAGGGCTTATACAAGATAAAAATTATCATTGAGGGCATGTGGGTCTGGAGGGCAGCAGAGTTGGCATTTTTGGCCCAGCAAATATCTGCCCATCTGCTCTCTGTCAGAATATGTTAGAAGTGCATCTGGATCCGTGCCCCAGAGTTTCAGCTCTGAGCAGGTCATGTGCTTGTCTCCACGACAACTCAAGGAACTGTGTAAACTGCTGCGCTCTGAGCCAGATGCTTCTCTGCACATGTGGTCTAATTAGATGGCATTTCCCTCCCACCCCCCACAAAAGAGTTCAGAAATTTTCTGTGGTTTCCATGTCAGAAATGTGTAGCTGATACGATAGGAGTTGGGAGGAGTCATGTGGCCAAACACCAGAACTCAGCCACAGTGTGTGTGAGCTGTAGGTTTGCAGGAACGCAGAACAAATTCCCTTTGGTTGCTTCAACAGGGATTGAGCAAAACCTGTGGGGGAAGGTGGTGAAAGGGAAAATCTGCTTTTTTTTTGTCCTCACACTGAGTAAAACTTTTGCTTTATGAATATACCGGGGAGGAACTGGGGGCCTGAGACAGATGACATACCTTGCAGTCTGTGCTTGCAAGACACAGCATTCTCAGTCTCTCAGAAGTGGGGTTTCTTTTTCTCTCTCTCTTTTTTTTTTTTTTTTCTTTTAAACGTTTGAATAAGAACTGCAAGAAGTGCGATGTTGTAGAGGAGAGCCTGGGGAAATAAAATTGAACCTAACATAAAAACTGATACTTTCTAATATGGCAGGATCCTGAAGTTATTTTGAGATGGGGGAAAGAGCCTAATTTAGTGCAGGTGATGGAGGAGCTCTGCTAAAAGGGATTGAAAAGCAGTGTGGGTTTTTTGTGTCTTACCTCCTTATGTGGTTAAAATCCAAGCCTCTTTCTGACAGTGAATAAATGTTAGAGGGAGAGTGAAGAGTTTTCATTTATTTTAAAAGGGAAATTGCTTTGGTTTTCTATTTTTTCCACCTGTTGAGGAGACGCATCTTGATCAGTTTTGGGCTTGATTTGGTAGTTCTTTCCCAGAGATTGTTCAGGTAGATAGATAATACACTAAAGTTCTGTAGGAAGCAGTATGGAGGCAAGTGTTTGGTGTAGTGATTTTGAGTTATTCCCAGGAATGGATGCTGTTGCATCTTAAAGAGTGTTAAGGACATAAGTTACTGATTTATAATCTCACCTATATGATAAATCACCACAGCAAGCACATGTATGTGTGCATTTATGTATTAATCATTGACCACTTAGGTTTCCCTAGAGACCATTACCTGACTTAAGCAGAAATGAATTAAACCTTTTTCCAGTGTTCCTAACCTAGTGCCTTTGATTGCCTCTCACAAGGGACATGATAAATTCCTTTTCTACAGTGATGACTTTTCTTGCTGTGTTTTTAATGGCAGTAATTGAGACTTCCACACCAAATGTTCCAGTGGCATCAGATGATGACAAATCAAACCTCAGTGAGTTCTGTTATAGTAAAAGCATTCACTTTGTCAGATACTATATGAATGAGTTGGTGTTGCATATCATCTTCTATCTTGTGCATTAGTATATCTACCAGAGACTAGATACCTCTGCCTCAGTGCAAATTTGAAGTTCAATTCCATTATATCCATTTTATTTATTGAAATAGGCTTTTTGTTACTTAGCTCTGAGAGTGGGATTTTTATGATCTACCTTTATGACTAAAGATTCTCTCATATTGCTTTAGTGAAGTCAGAACCAGTTTATTCTCCTTCTGCATCTATATTAGCTTCTAAATATTACATTAGGATATTTCAATCTTTAAAATAGCCATTTTATTCAGTGTGGTTTGGGAGATCATGATACAAAGGAGTTGTATATATCTTGCACAAAAAAAAATTATCTTCATTGTCTTTAATTGGTTGAATCCTGGAAGCTTTGTGGATTTGAACAAGTTTTGACATTTTACATATATCTAAGAACTCAAAATAAAGCAGAATATTAACATTTGTGACCTTTGGGTATAACGGTCATTTCTAAATCTTGGCCAATCAATTATTGTTTGGGGTTTTTTCTTATTTTAATAGAATATTTGGTTTCTCTTGAATTTCAATAAATGAAACAAAACAAAAGTTTGGCATTTATCTCTTAGGAAATACATTGTGTAGATTTTGTTTCCAAGCATATTTTTATATTTTGTCTTAGTATAAAATAACTCCTATAAGGAATAGCACTGTAATTTTTCTCCTCTTTTTGTATTGTCACTAGTGTTCCACAATAGTTAAAACAGAAAAAGACCATTCTATTATAGGGAACCTGAATTGGTAGCTACTTTGCATGCAGAACATACTAGCTTCAATGGGAGTATTGCTCATGGAATGATTGCCGAACTAGGCCCTGAAATTACCTTGCCAGCTAATGATAAAATCGCATGCAGGCCACAGGGGTTTTTGTGGAATAAATATAAGAGTGGAACAATATACAGTACACATTATACCAGTAATTTAAAGCATATTCAGGACAAAGAGAGAGTTCCTAGTGCAGGCAGCATCATAGAGATTTGCTGTATCTGATAAAGATTAGGTTTCTCAGCTCATAATACCATACTATTACTTTTCTTTTGTTAGTCTTTCAACACCTACACTCCTGCATTGACACAATATCAAGTAGGAAGAGGAAGAATAGCCTTGTATTTAAGGTACTGAACAGGGATTAAAGAAATTTCGGTTCCTTTCCTTGGCTCTGCCAGAGACTTTTGTGACCATGTACAAGTTACTTATTATTTTCATGCCTCTATTCTTGATCTGTGAAATGATGATTTTTTTCCCCTCTTTTTTTTTTTTCTTTTTTTTTTTTTTTTTTTTTTTTTTTTTTTTTTTCTCCCTTCTTTTTACTCAACCCTAAATGCTTTCTTGCTGGCTTCTTTGCACTTCATCTTCCAGGTTTGTTGCTTGAGTTCTAGAGAAACAGGCTGTATCAGTTGCTTAGGGATAGAAAGGAGACAGTTGGTATAGGTGATTGGGAAACCAGGACAGGCAATGGCTGGAATTAGCCGTGTAAACACTTTGCAAGATGGCTCACTCAATTGCAGTAAACTACTTTCATTATTTGCGAATATCACTATGTGTCATTTTACTTGGTCTAACATGAAAAATACAGGTGTCCTAATAGACTAAAGGGGTGTTAAAGGAGAAGGAAAAACATTGCTGTGTGATGCACATTTTTTCCAGTTACGTATTTTTTCTTACTTTCATCTTTTATTTGAAATCAATTTTGTACAAAGTTGTTCAGGTCTTCCAATGATACTTTTCACTGAATCTGTTAGTATCTGAGCAGCTTTTATTGCAATGATTTAATTCAAATCTTCTTCTGCATTTCTTCTATGAAGGTTACACAGTAATTTTAATTCACATTTTGGATGTTACATTGCATTATGATAATATAAGTATCACTAGCATTCTAAAACACAGTTCTAATGCCAGAGATAAAAATTTTGATGAAGTCTGAGTATCTGCATGTTGTAATTTCACATTTAAAGTTGAGTTGTATGTTTCAGTAGCTTCATCGTAGTTGGCACCCTGCTGGAAAATACTAACCATATCTTCAGTGGTTGCAGGAAGCAGATATATGTCCTATCTGAGGACACTTTTATTTGGGTTTTGGGGAAGAACCTATTTGTTGATAAGAATCTGTTGGTTGTTTTTTTTTTCCTTCTGTCTGAATTCAGAACTCCAGTTGCTATCTAGTTTTGCAAAAGCATTTTGGGAATGCTTACAAGGTAACATTTATTAACTTCCAATATCTACATGAGAGAACTGGGTTACAGCCAGTAACCACAAACAACTCGACATCTTTGCAAGTTTTTCTGTTTTCTCTTGTTAGTGTGAGGTGCATTCTTCATTGTACAATCAGAAAAAGCACTACTGTGACTATTTAGTCGTGCCCAAGTTAGGAGCTTGGGGAAGCATGTCATTTAAGTTATTTTGTATGCCGCAGTGCATGTTTGTCTCACCTCATGTGACTTGTCTGTCAAGGAAAGTTGTGTAAAAGCAAGCTGCCAAGCTCTTGGAAGAGCAGTACCAATTCTGCTGAATGCTGTGTGCTGCAGGTGCATATAGCCATGATCCACAGCCAATATAAACTAAATTTTGACAGATGACATTTTGAAGGGGATGTTGATGTGATTAAGTGTTATGTTTGGTGTCAATGACTGTGCTGACTTGCAGTCACCTTTCTCCTTTTTATTTCTCCTTCAGTGATATTATCGCAACTTATTACAACAGTTATCAGATCTCTCGTGAGAGAGTGACAGAATATCAGAAATTGCAAGAGTTGAGAATTTAAAGAGATGTCCCATTTTGTTTGATACTGTAAAACATAGTAAAAGTATCTATCAAAAGTATAGATACTGAAATCTATTTAAAAAAAAACCAAACCAACAAAAAAACCCATAGGAATATTCACTCTTGATATGTCTCTACAAGGGCTTATATACCCTAGATAGAAACATGAAATCAACCAGTAGTGGCAAGGGACATTTACATGAAACAGTTAAGTGTTTGGACAGTACAACCTTCATTGCTAAATACATGTTTTTAAACTTATTTTCAAGACTGCACTTTGCAATACTAATTTATCAGAACTGGTAGTCTGTTTTTGAACAGAGTCTTAATTTAGTTTTCTTTAGAAGCGTGGTCAAATCTCTGAACACGTGATTTCTTTGTTCCTGAGCAGCATCTTGAAATGCTAATAAAGCTGTGGTATCATTTGCTTAATGCAGGGCGTTTGATCTATGCTTTCTTGATTCCATTATGACTGAGGCACATGCAAAGAGCCTTCTTGTGCTGAATATATGTGCTGGTTATAGGGAGGTTATTTGTCGTTGCAATTGCCAGCTGAATGAGCCAGTGTCCTGTCAGGTGTCTGTCACCAATTTCATATTTTCTTTATGGACTCCTGCTGGGTGACTTCCTCAGCTGTGATGAGATAATCTTTCTGTGACGTTGTAATCACAATTCTTGAAAGGTCTGTAGAGCAGTAAAGGATGTGGTTATTCACAACATCTAGGTAGTAATAAAACAGAGATATATGGATCTCTTGCATGTCATTGTTCTTGCAGTGTGTTTGGGGTTTGCAGTAGAGCACACTGACACTAGACTTTACAGACAGTAGACTGTCACGTTGTCATCTTGCTCTGCACCTTTAAATTCCACCCACATTTTTCCCTTTCGTGGCTGGTTTACCAAGTAGCTCTAATGGCTTGTGTATTTATTAGAGAGGCTTTGAAAGAGCACCTACATGGTTTGAAGGCATGCATACAGCAGCACAAAATTCATTACTCTACACCACATGCTGGCGATGATAATGCAGGAGAGATTACATGTATCTTCCATGGCATAACTTTTAAGTTGTCTAAACAAAGTCTTCAGGTTTGGGGTGTTGCATTTTTTGTGGGTTTTGGTTGCTTGCTTTTTTAATTTTCCCCTTAGAATCGGGTTTTGGGGAATCTTTGGTTATGCAGATGACTCTCGCTGTTGACCTAAATTGAACCCTGTCTTTATTATCTTTGTGTTACTTCCAGGAGTTGCATGCTGGTTTGAAAACTCTGTTATCCAGTTGCACACTTTGGTGTCTCATCTCTTGCAGCAGTGGGAATAGATTTCCACTAGTTATGTTAGCACCTGTGTGTCTTTCCAGAAGTATCATTTCTGTCTGCCTCTGTCTCTTCCTCTGTTTCCTCCTCTAATCTGCTGTCTTCTATCCCATGTATTTTTAGCCCTTTATATTCACTGTGAAAATTACTACCATATCCAGTTAGCTGGCTTGTGGGGATGGTAAGTCAGACGATTCATATATGATACTTCTCTCATTGATGATAACTGTCTTCATGAGGTCCTGTACCATTTCTGATTCCCTTGAAAACTAGGGGATCGTGCTGAAATTTTTTAGTCTAAAGAATTAGAATTGAACTTCATCTTTTGTGTTTTGGTTTCTTAAAATATAACAGATTTCATGAAACTCTAGAACAGTCCTAAGTAAGTCCCAGACTCCTTTCATTTTCTACTTGCTACCTTTAAAACTACTTATAATTTTAAACATTATTTTAGAATGTAACAGAATTCCAATTTAAAAATAGGGTTGGTGACAGATCACATGTGGGCTGAAACTTTTCAGCTTTATAAGGGGTCATGAGACAGCATCACTACCTCCCATGAACTTTATTATACTACATGAATATAAAATATTACTATAAAGTGAGGTTTGCAAAGGCATAAGGACAAGACACCTAATTTTTCAGTGCATCTGGGAGTCCTAAATCTTAGTTTTATATTTTAAAGTTACTTCTCCTGTGTTAAGATTGCATGTTCAGTGTCTTGCAAATGTGTACATTTTTGTATTGAAAAATAATATTGTGATTCAGTCTTCAAATATATGAGAATTACCTAATATTACAGATTAAATCAGATTTTTCATGGAATCATATCATGCACAAATTTGTAGTGCCATATCTTAGCCTCTTATCCATTACTTCCCTCTCCAACTCTAAATGCATACTTAAGGTGTTGACAAATCAAGACCTGAATTCTAGTTGTTGGAAACAGGAGGTTTAGGAGTTGATGTTTTGTATCAGGAGTTCATTGGTTTATATAATTGATTATAGTTGTTTTATAGGTGAACAAGACCACTCTTTTCACAAAATACCTGTAGTTCTTAGCATGTACCCTCATGTATGATGTCATCTGTCAGTAAAAGCAGAGCTGATTAGCTTTGTAATTTACAGTTAAGTAAATCTGTCAAGAAAATGGTTTTATTGTCCAGCTTGTCTTTTTGTAATGAAACTGTGGATCGGGGTTAGCAACAGTGTGTTCACCCTTCTGGAGGTCAGGGAGGGTGGAAGGTACTAATGCATTCTAAGCTGAAAAGCTCACGATTGACCTTGATGATTAAAGTTTTTCTTACCATCTAGCTGCAGTTGAGCCTGAATTGTCTCTTAAGAAGTCAAAAGGTCTAATCCATCTAATGAACTAACTCAATCATCAGTACTTTGAAGAAGGAAGTGTGTTAACCACTGAAATAATACTGGGCTCCCTCAGCTGCAATATGTGTGTCCACAGGAGTGATATATAGCTTGAGTGTAAGAGAAGATGGTGTCATTGTGCTTGGATGTTCTGTTTGGCAGGACATAGTTCTTTCCACAACGTTTATACTCTTCTCTGGCTATGGGAGAAATTTTTAATTCTTCTAGATTATAGGAAGGATTGTTTCCTTCCTTTAAAGTGTTTTGTAAGTGAGGATTAAATGAAAGCTAAACCTTCTCTGGTGAATTTCTTACCTGATCATGGACTGATCTACACATTCCCATGTTTTATCTGTCAGACAAATATTATCCAGGCATCCTTTTTTATGTTCTGGTAGCTGAATTTGGTGGGAAGTCTTTTTCATAGTAGTCAAGTAGACATTACATCCTGTTGTTTGTTGTGCTGTTGCCTCTGCCCTGCTTGGAGTGTCCATTGCTACATTTCTGTAGTAACAGATGCATTTTAAGTCTATGAAGATTTTCTTTTACTAATTATAGTACTGTATAGTATCCTGCCTTTTCCTTGGTAGAGAGAGTTAAAACCAATCTCAAGTGGGATGGCAATAGCTGAATACAATATTAGAAGTTTTTGCATGGGGAGCTTGTAGTAGTCCAAATTGTCAGTCCCATCTCAAAATCATAATGGCTTTTTCTACCTCTTGCTCCAAGTCTTCTTCTGACACTTCTATGTCATACAATTTTGTCCCTGATACAACTGTTTGGACCATTTAGTTGCAGTGGTGAGATCAGATATGTCAAAGGACAGGCAATTGACAGCAAGTGGCATCTATCAGGTTGATAAGCTCTGGGGCAGTACCAGACCTCATCTGGAAATGTATCAGTTAATAAGTTTGTGAACTCAAGGAAAAGGTGAATACCTGTGGATTTTAAGAAAAATATAATCTCAGTTTGCTCAACACAGTTTGGAGGTACCCTTTTACTATGGATTGGGTGTCAGAAGTCCTGGGGCAATATAGTGACTTCCAACATAAAGTGGGGAAATACCAAGATGCTCAAGCAATGCTGCCACATGGGAGGCTTGTGAGCATAGTTGTTTCAGTGGCCTTGTTATCCTGGCTTTACAGTGCCAGTGGTAAAAGAAATTGCTAGTACAAAAAGCTATCAGAAATTGATACCCCACTTTTAAAGGGGGTGCTTTAAGGGGTTTTGCTGTCTAATGTTGATTTTGAACACCCAAAAGACAAAGAGTCCAAATATGTTTTGAGTATGAAAAAACCTCCATATTAATTATCCATCAGTATAATTTTATGTTTCTATGTTATTTCTTGGTTTTAATTCAATAAATATATTTCCTTGCTGTGATGAGTATTTGTAGATTTAAGTGTGGAGGAAATTTGTGCCCTTATGGCAGATGCACAGCAGACTTCAACATTAACATAACTCATTAAAAGAAGATAAAAGTAGAGCTGCAAAACAATTTCTGTCTTTTGCCAACAAGGTTGTGAAAAAAGGAAATTTGCTCATTCAGTTTATGAAAGTCTAATCTTTCTGAACTGTGGAGAGAACAGAGCAAACATTCCTGCCCTGTTTGTGCAGCATGGACTGGCTGGGTCTACAGAGGCAGATAAGGAGAATATACAAAATTCAAATGACTGTGTCTTGTATTCTGGGGGCAGTAAGTAAAATCACCTCTCTAGATGATGGAAGTTTGCTTTAGCAAAATACACATAAAGTGACTGTGTTTTACTTTGATGATGTGCAATTCACCAGTTTCCAAACTGTTTCTCAATCATGTGACTGAATCTTGGAAATAAACTGCAATCTTCTCAATGTTATGTAAGGCCTACTTCATTTATCTCTTTATTTGGGGAGGGAAGTAAAATTGAGTGGATTCAAATTGACTTAGTCAATTTCAGTATTTAATGCTTTGAACTCCACAGGGTGAACCCATCACGTTTTGTGAAGAAACATTTGTGTCCCATCGTTCTGCTGTCATGAGGCAGTTTCTTCAGAATGCCATTCATCTTCAGCTCTTTAAGCAGGTACTGGCTTAATTGCTCTATCTTTAACAATACAACTGTTTGTTTTTGAGAGCTTATTCCTATATTCCTTGATCTGTCAGCTGCGTAATGAGGAGAATTTATGTAATTGGCAGCACCTTAATTCCTTCTTGCTGGCTTCTCTGAGATTCAAGTGATAAGACTTTATATATTTTAAGAAGTTATTTTTTTTTTCCCTTAAAGGTGTCTGTGCTCAGTTTTGATCTGGGCATACCTAGACCAAACATATCTACTGTAAACCTTGTAGAGAAAACACATTACTGTCAAACATGGTATTGCTGCTTCAGGGAAGCTGAAAATACATGTCTATAGGCAAACACAGTAATACCGGTTTGCAGTGAAGCGACATGCCGTTCTGCACTGGTAAACATTTGGCCAGCTTTGGTTGTGTTTTTATTCTGTTTAGAGTGTCTTCCCAGTAGGGACTTTGAGGTTACTCTAGTAAATGAAGCAGAAAATCTTTCAGAAAAGAAAAAGAATGAGATGTTGATTAGTTTACACTGTCTTTTAATGCTGATGTAGTTCATCGATGGTCGTCTGGATCTTCTTAACTCTGGTGAGGGCTTCAGTGATGTTTTTGAAGAAGAGATTAATATGGGAGAATATGCAGGTAAGAAATGAACTATTCCAAAGTAATGTCAGGCACCATTCTTGACTTACTACTTGTGGGCCATCATGATACATTTACTGACTTAAATACTGAGGCTACAAGATCCCTGTAGGTTGAAGTGTCTTAAATGTTTGCTCTTTCTTCTGTCCAAAACTTTGTTTGAGTAATGTAGTTTGTAGTTTGCATTAAGTCTGTTCAGTCTTACAAAACGTCAGCTTTACCTCTTGGATGAAGCTCAACTGAGAGCTCCAGCAGTGGAGGATACTGGAAATTTTTTTGTTTTACCCAAAACCACCTCAAATTTGTTTTAGTGAGCTTAAAAAAACCTTGATGTTTTCAGATGTCTGAGAGAGAACCCTACTAAGGTAGAAATGCCTCTGAGCAAGTAAAAGAAAAATTGTAGATGTCGCATAATTTTTTTGTTGTTGTGTTTCCATTAGAAGGATGGCAGCCCTGTTCTTTTTCTGTGCTAAATGCTATCACTTCACACTTCTGACTTGTTTTGTATTTGGTGGAGAGTTTCAGTTTGTTTTTGTGATTCTCTGTAGGTAGTGACAAATTGTACCACCAGTGGCTCTCTACAGTAAGGGTAAGAACACAGTATTCTTCCAACAGACCTTCTAATTCTTCCTGACCCATTGTACAGTTCTATATGACTGTTAACCTCTGTCCCAAAGAACATGACCGACCTGTTTCCTGCAGTTTCACTGCGAGAACTTGAATTTAGTTGTGAGAAACTAATGTGCTTTTCAGATTAAGTAATGAACAGAAGGAACAAAATACACTAAAAAAAATTAAAATCACTCTAGGAATTCTCAGGCTTTAAATCTCACTTTTAATATTTTGGAGTGAGATAGAAATTGGTTATTGTCATTTTAGAAAACAATGTGGTCTTTTTTTTCTTTTAATAGAAAGAAGAGGGAAAGTTGCCACAACAATATACTCCTTCTAAACGTAAATGGTGTGAAGTGCTCAATGAGGACAGCACTGTTTGGGATGGTTTAGTGCTCCAGTTGTATAAAT
Organism: Eubucco bourcierii; assembly: GCA_013396675.1. Lineage (NCBI taxonomy): Eukaryota > Metazoa > Chordata > Aves > Piciformes > Ramphastidae > Eubucco > Eubucco bourcierii. The sequence goes on from VWZE01003136.1 coordinate 2,184,680, forward strand.
CGAAAACTAAAATACTTTCAGACAATAATACGCTATTCTAGCTGATATTCAGCAACTGCTTTTAAAAATCTCTTTTGATATGTAAAAAGTGATATACTGAAAAGTAAAATATTTCTGGTTTGTGAGTGCAAGCTGGTAGGAAAGACTGAATTGTTTTCTGGCAGAACTGAGTTTTGCAGCATTCCATTAGTCTGTTTTCCTCATTACGTGGAAATTTTGTGTGAGGAGCATAATGTGGTTATGTTCCTCACACGAAATGCTGGGCTTCTTATTAACTTTATGATATTGAAGATATTGTGTAGCAGCCATGCAAAAAAATTCCATTGTATAGTTAGGTAAATATCTAAACATCAATACAGATAAACACATAGGTTGACAAACAATTTCTAAATTATAAGAAAGCAGAATGGCTAAGAGTGAATATAAAAATCTATGTAATTAAATTCAACAGCTTACCGTTTTTGTTGAAGATTAATTGCTAACAGAAGTGGTAAATCCTAAAGCTGATTGCAAGTGATTTCAAGAAATATGATTTTTGCACTGAAAATATAAAAAATACCTGTATATTTGTTCCTTGCATTTTACCCACCTCCTGTATTTATCCAATCAGATACTGTACAACAATAGCCAGTGCCGTGTGGAATATGTGTAAAACACAAACCAGACTAACAGATTATTCTGCCTGACATATTTACTGTCTTATGAATTGTGTTATGTTCACCACATGCAATTCAGCTTTTTTGAAATTAATATTTATGACTGTAGTTAGATATAATTTTCCCTCTGTTTATTCCTTATTGAGCACTTAGATCTTAAAAAGGCAACTTTCTTTTGATAAATAGTATTGTGGGATCCTGAACAGGAGAATAAAAAAAGATAGGACTTCTTTGGACTGAGTGTGTAAGCTTTCCTGAGCTGAATTTTCTACCCCAGACATTGAGTATTTGGTAGGATACTTCTGTAAACCTATTTAGAATTGTAATGCAGTATACAGGACAACCCTGATGGTGAGTGGAACAGTCAGAGAACATCATTTTGTGAGACAACTTGTAAGACAAGGGTATCTTGGTGTTGGTGTTTCAAAACTGCTGTATTCAGCAGAATTGAGGTTCCTCTAGAAAATCAGAAACATTTAACACTTTTTCACTTGTGTTCTTTTTCCTTAAATTTACTGTTTTAATGTTCATCTTTGCTAGTAAGCATAGTTAATGCTTTGTTATTTTAAGAATGATGGATTTTAGTTGGCTGTTTGCTTTGAAGAGCTTTAATGAAATTTATTCTATTGTTATTGTAATTATAGAAAGGAAGTGGAGCCATTTTAAATACAGTAAAGACAAAGGCTAACCCTGCCATGAAGACTGTCTATAAGTTTGTAAGTATCAAATACTGAGTTAATACTGAGATGAGTGTAATTGCAATTCTGTTTTAACCTTTCAATTGAAATTACAATTCTGTTTTAACCTTTCAATTGAAATTCAAGACTTAAATTCATTTTTTACTCACAAAATTACTTAAACAACACTTTCTTCTGAATTTCAAATTTAAATGGAAAAGTCATTTTTAAATCTAAACATAATTGAAATGCAAAGGAGGAGGGCAACTTGTGATTTCTTTTGAAAAATATAGATGATAAATTCCATTTATTGCATAGAACTATTTCTGGGAAATAGTGCCTGTATGCTCTGCTAAGCAGCTTTACCATCTCATCATGACTCTGTTGGAAATCATTGTTACCTTAGGTTTCTCTGCTTGCAGCTTCATCAGAATAAGGGAATCCTCTCATTTTACAAATTGTTTCCATCTTTTCTAAATGTCAATTAATTTTCCCTAGAGATTTCTTATACCTGCTTATTTAGAGCTCCACTTACTGTGTTATTCTTTAAATGAAAATGTTTTCAGTTCCATTAACAAACAGCTAGTATGTGACTGTGTTATGTGTAACTACCAGTTCAACTGTGCAAGATAAAACCACAGAAACAAGGAGGGATTTCCTATAGGCTCAATTTTAGGGACTAATTCTACAAAAGACATTGACAGTTATTTAAACTTCCATTTTCTTCTGCCTTCCTCCAACCTGAGAGAGACAAATAGGATGAGATTAGCTTTAGTAGATGTGAACTGGCATCCAGACCACTGCAAGGAAAAAGTTTGTAGGATTACCATTACTGTTGTTTGTTAGCTTATAGCAAAGAGATATACATAGAGGGGAAGACCAAGGATGAAAGATGTCTGTGGCATCAAAATAGAGAAAAGCAATTTTTTGCAAAGACTGTGGGTGTGATTTTTGTCTGTTTGGGTTTTTTTAGTGTTCTGTTTGTTTTACTGTGTCTTCAGTATCCTGTTACTTTTTTTTTTTTTTCCTTGCCATTTTTAGTAACTAGAGAAGGTGAATCCTGATGCACTGAAATCAAGCGTTGGCACTGCTGGTAATAAAAGGGGATTTTAACTTAAATTAATTTTTCATGCAGGCAAAAGATCATGCAAAAATGGGAATAAAAGAAGTGAAAAACCGCTTGAAGCAAAAGGTACTTGAAGTTCTTATTCAAAATGTATAAGCACCATGTATGAAATACTTAGCCACAAAAAGCATTATGTGATCAATAGGAAGCTGTTTGATACAGTGTTGTTAGCACACTTCAAAATGCATTACCAGCTGTCTCGGGTTTTTCACACTGTTATAAATATTCACAGACAAAAAAAAACCAAACTGTCTTCAAATACATTAAGGCTCTGACTTAAACCCACAAAAGCCAGAAAATTGGGTGTTCTATTTGGAGTGGTCCCTCTCCTGTCCTTTGTACTGGGGCATTGTGGAAGGGGACTTCATGTGAACTGGGAGATCTTTCTTGCAGCAGTGGCAGTGAACTTTTTGCAGATGGCAAATCGTTGTTATTCCCACAGTAATCTCTCCTGAAGAATAGTGTAGTGTCTGTCATTGGGAAAAGGATTTATGTTTCATGTACTGTAAAGTTTAGATATAAAGGAATTACAGTTGGCATTCATTTTAGATTTGAATTATGGCAGAAAAAAAATGCTCAAGCTGTTTGTTGTTTTCCAATTCTTTCTTTGTTTGTAAACAGTAAAATTCCAAGAATGCTGAATTGTGTTTGAAGAATGTATTATCCAATACTAATTTGCCTCTTTTAAGCCAAAAGTATGGTCATATTGATACATACCTACATTAAATCTGCCTTAGGTTTAGTTCTGATATTCTGTTTATTCTAGGAAGCAGAGCTGTGAGTCTTTTGGGAAAACAAGACAGCTAACTTGCTAATAGAGCTGAAGTCCTTACTCAGAAATTTATAATGTGATAGTTGTGGAGATTATTTAATCTGTGCTATTTCAGTAAATTTCTTCTCTAAATTTCTAGACCATCATCTTAAGATAACTCTGCAAATGTGTTCCTGTGGCACGGACAGAAATCTACCTGAACGTGCCAACAGAATATTCATACAAAGGGGTTGTTGTGCAGCCAGGTTATGAGCTGACAGAATGAACTGTCTTACAGTCCAAGTGCTGTTCACTCTCTAAACAGCAGATTGCTAGAGATTTTTGAGTAAGTTACTTCAGATGCTTTTAATGCTGTTTTATTTTATTACACTTACTACTTTACATGTGACCACTTCAGGTGTAATATGAAAACATTACAATCATGAAGCAGTTTTCTTGTACATGGAATTCATTATGTAATTCTGTGTGTTTCACTTCTGGACATAACCTTCATGAATAATGAAATGTTTGGCCTTCTCATGTGCATTTCTAAAGCAGTTGGAGCTGCGTGAAATTACCAGATTGTTTTTCTGTATTTTAAATGCTAATATAATTGTGTGTTATTCTGTGACATTTGTATAAGAGGCTGAGAAACATCTTGTTCATTCATTACTTTGTTTTATTATTATTGTTGTCTTCCTAGTTCTTCAAGCAGCAGCATTCTTTTTAAGAAACACACACAGCATTTACAAATAAATGGCCCCGTTTTGTTTCACCTTCCTTATTATGTGGCATTCTGTAAGCGAGATGCTTGACCATGATTGTTCAACAGTGGCTTTCAGAAGAGCTTAAAAGATTTCCAGGAATAAGTGAGGCATACTGCTCTACCTGTCCTTTCTTCATTAAGTCTGTTCTATCTATCCCATCCTCTTCTCCATTTTAAATGCAGTCTAGAAAGATAACTCTAAAATGAGATGTTGCTCTGTTTGAAGAGATAAAAATAGCAACAATTGTTTTGACCACCATTGTATTGGTTTTAATCTAAATAAAAATAACTGTGATGCTCTGTTGACAAATCTATGAGTGCATCCACACCAATTTTCCTGTGAGAATGAAGCATTTTTCATGTGTTTACTTACTGGTGTGTGCCAGTGTTAGCTGTTTGAAATCGTGGCATAAGTAAGTTTGGGATGGTAGTCTTTCATCTTCTAAGGATAACCTAAGGTTATTTTTAAATTGAACTTACTATCCACTACATTGTAACATATTCTTTGCCATTATTAATACAAAAACTTTGTAGACCAGTGGTAAGGAAAAGTCAAATATAAACATCCCTTTTCCAGTTTTCCTGCCAAATACGAGCAGTTTCTGTACAAGATAGAATTTAAAAATGCAATAAAGCTAGAGGTCTGCTTCCTACAACTCTGCATAGCAATGGTGACCTCTTAAATATAATCAAGAGCCCATTTTGCCCTTGGTCTGCTCCAGTCTTGGGTTTGAATTGCAAATGGGAAATACAGGATTGACCTGTTGAGAGGTCACTGTGGTGTGTGTAAGGTCCTTCTTTAATATGATAGTAGAGATTGAATGGGGCTCTATTTCCATCCCTTGTTCATTTGTGGTACAGTATTTCAAAGCAACAGAAATAGTTTTCAGAGGATTCTTATGAGTGATAGCAAATAATTGTTAATAGAAACAGCATGGGAGCTTTATTTTATATCTGATACAGTACTTTTTCCTTTTTCTCTCACCCCCTCCCCCCCCCCCCCCNACTGCTTTTTCCATTTCACAAATGGACCATGGTGGTCAAGTCACTCTGTTATTGGATTGTTTGAAGCTTAACTACATAGAATTAGGAAGAAGGAGGAATATGAATGGTACCATCCTCAACTTTCAGTAAGGAGAATGTAACTTACTGAAAGCTTCTGGATAAAACAATTTATCTAAATGGTTGGGAACTTGGTGTTAATGTATTCAACATTATTTTTACTTACTGGAGCCTTGTGTACTTCTAGTTAATGTGTGTTATCAATAGGCTGTTGTCTGTGCTTTTTTATCAGTACAACTCCAAACAACTCATTTAGAGGTTTGTAAAATAACCTAAGAATTCTTCTAGGCATTCTGGAATATGTTTTTTTGTTGGGTGTTTTGGTTTTTTTTGCTCTTTGAATAGACAGTTTTGTAGTCTATTATAAAAGGTCCCTAGAAAAATTACTAATAAATATTTAAACAGAGGAAAACCTTGTTCAATTTGCAGGGTAAACTTTACATACCTGCAAATCCATATCTTACTCATTCTCTGAAGTTAGTCCTTTGAAATAAATAGGTGGTAAAGATTTCATTTAAACTGTTAATGGGGCACAATTTACAAATGGAGATACTTATGGAGTGTGATAGACCATTGCCATTCTCTTTTTCTAGTAATCTATAAAAGTGGCCTTTTTTCTCAGGCAAAAGATGGCTTTGTTTCTAATAATATCCTCAAGTCACACTTTCTTTTCATTAGAAAGTTAAATTTGGCATTTCTGGAGAATTTATTTCAGGAATGATTAGCATCCCACCTTCCATTCCCTCCACATTTTTTTGGGAGGGGTAGGTCTCATGGTTTTGTTATTATCCTGGACAATATCAATAACTTAAACCACCTCAGGAATGTCTTACTGACTTGTACCAAATCCTTTTCTGGGGATACATCAGAACTGAAAGTCAGACTTATGACATATCAACCCAATCTGATGGGCTACAGTACAAGGAACAGCTCATGAGCACCAGCCAGGCTGGTACACCTCCATAGCACAGCTTGAGGTGGAAGTGCTGGCACTGGTTTCAGAACCAGTGTGGATGTATGGGTTGAACCCTGTCCCTCAGCTGGGACTCACAGGTCCACCTGGCTTTTCTCTTGGTACCAGGAGTGGACACTGCTTTTTCTTGAGATATTCCTGCACTATGATCTACTGCAACCCTTTGGCCATTTGTAGCTCCCAAGCTGAACAGCTGCTTTTATCAGTAGGGATTTTGTGAGCCTCGATACCTTTCTGATGCCAGTTCAGAATTGGAGAATCCTGTTTTCCTGTTTGTGGCTTTATCTCTCTCTCTTGTGCTCCCCGTTGACTTCTCACTAACTGCATTCAAAGTCTGCTAGCGGACTGAAGGTGTGTTACAGACTGCTTTGAAGGGCTGTTGCCTGCCTTCCATTTTTTTATTTTAAAACCCCTTGGAGCCCTTATTTGGGGCATTTATTTTTTTTTTTTTCTGTTTATTTGGCTCAAGTGTGTTTTCATTGAAGGTAGAAAATGAACTATTGTGAAACAAATTGTGCTTTGATGACTGAAGCTATGTAGTTGGTTTATTTGCCTTTGGGGAATTTGGAAAAAATAATTAATTAACACAGTTTGTAAATAATTAAAAACCCCAAACACAAAACAAAACCAAAAAACTCACAAACCAACAAAATACTGCAAAAGCAAAACCAGAATCTTCTGCAGTCTCTTTGGAGACAAACACAGTGGAAACACACTGTAGGATGATGTTAACTTCAGTGTGTAATTATATCATCAGAGAAGTACAGCAAATCTATAGCAATAAAAGCTGCAAGGATTTGCAGTGATCATTACACATCTTAGGGAGTTTTGCTTAGTGGCTTGGTCTGGCTGTATTTTTTATCTCCTCCCATTCCCATGTCTGAACTTTTGCATCCATTTCACATTTGTCTGGAAATGTTGTTTACACTGGAATAGGCTTTGCTTTTGGTCGATTCCCAACCTTTGTTGGAGTCACAGCTGGAGGTGGAATTCTGGAAACTCTGAAATGCTGGAAATGTCCAGTTCAGTGCAGGTCAGATGACTTTGAATGTGCTGGACACCTTTATGGCATTTTACCTTACAGGTCTGAAGCTTGTTGCCTGTTCAGTATGGCTTTACCTGTATAGAAATGCGTAAATGAAGTTTGTATTTAATGGCATTACATTTCTAAACAGTTACAGTGCTGCCATAGCTTATGTGATTGCCAAACTGAGCAGATCCCTTGGTAGAGTGTTGCTGGTTTGGAGCTGAAGTATGAGTTGGCAGCAGCATATGCTTCTTGTCATTGAGTTGTTCTGGGGCTCTTTGTTACTAATTCAGTAACTTTGTTGTATTTTGTAAAGACACAGTAGCATTGTGCAGCTGGAGGGCAGGGGGAGGAAAAAGTTTTTCTCTCTAGTTTGACCTTAACAAGTTGTTAATTTCCCCATGATCCTTATGTCCATATTGGTGAACCACTGCTCTACCAGCTGGATCTAAAAAGGTCTCTCAGCTTCTCTGTGAAGGAGACAAAGCCCCTTAGAAAGTCCATCCAGCTTTTTGTTTCATTTGACCTAAGCACATTAGGTCAGTCTGTGTCCAAAAGAACCATTTCTAATTGGCCATCAGCTTACATGTCTCATTATTGTACCTTAGCAAGACGGAAACTTGAGGGGGCATGTCAAAGGTCAGTGAATCAAAGCAATGTCTATGTCAGCAGCCAACCTTAGGTCAGTCTTGCAGAGCTACAGCGTGTGCAGGTTTCTCTCTATATTTACCAAGCATTATTTCCTTGACATTGTTGCAAAGAGATGTAAGGTTTGGGGCCCACTGCGTTACCAACTCTCTCTCAACTGACTTTCAAACTCTTTTCTCCTTGTCTGATTCCTTAAGTCTGTGTGCTTTGTCTTTTTCAAAATCTATGTTACATATACCATAGGTACACTTGGCAAGTCTTCTAACCTGGGTTGATGGGTCACTTCACTTCTGAAAATGAGGACTAACGTCAAAAGTAAAAGCAAAGCAAAACAAAAAAGCATCCTGCTGGGCAGCAGTTGGTTTGATACAGTGTCCTGAAGGCATGTTCACGCTCAGAGATAAAATGCAAAGCTAACTAAGCTCTGAGTTTCATCTCTGCTTGCCACTTCCACACATAATTGATCTGCTACAGATAATTCTGTGAAGTATGTAAATAAAATTACTGCTTTCATTTTGGTTTGCAGAAAACAAAATAGCTGTTCCTAAGTCTCTGTTGGATTTGTTCCTATGATAGAATTTTGAACTGTGGTGGGATTTTTGGTTTGGTTTGGTTTTTTCTCCCAAGATATTTCCTGGCTTTTGCATGTTTAAGTCAGACATTTTATTGGATGTATCCACATGCAGCATTGGTATTAGGAGGAAAGAGTGCTTGTGTTGCAGCTCTGATTGACAAAGTGCAACAAAATGTTCTATTCTAATGATGTTTTCTTTTCTGTACTTTGGTGTTTTCTTTCCCTGACATCAAAACTGTTAGTCAGCATTATCCTGTAGTGTGTCCTTTGTGCCCCTTACCCTCAATCAAGAATGTTCCTTGCCACGCTATTCACCTTTTCCTACCATACAGGACATTGCTGAGAACGGGTGTTCTGCAGTGCCTGAGGAGTCTCTACCAAGGACAGCACCTTCTCCATTGGTTGAAAAGAAGGACCTTAAATTAAGAGAAGACAGAAGACCAATCACAGTACATTTTGGTCAGGTATGCCTTAGTATTGGGTTTCTTTAAATTGTGTGACTCATCAAAAATAGTTCAGTTAGTCATGCCTAATCTATTTTGTATCTGAATTATGTTATTAGAGTTTTATTTATAAAACCTGGTTGTTGNATTATTTTTTGTTCATACAATGAACAAATAAATTTTAAGTGAAATAAATTTTAAGTGAATGAAGGGGAAGCATAATTATTATAACAATTTTGTAAACTGTTCTTTTAGCATGCAGTATAGCCCTCAGGACTGAGGATGTGTAATTTAAAATGTCCTCTGTTATCTAGCCAGATCATTAGTGTCAATATGGAGCATCTAACTATTAAAAGCATTTTAACATTCTCTGAAAATTTAATGTGATGAAGTAAGATGGAAAACTCAATTAATAGCTTATTAGTCTAGTCTGTATTTCAGTATTGATGACTGAGCTATAGATACTGGTTACTCCTACAGTGTTTCTTTTGATGTGCCTGCAAAAGAGTGAGCTTGGCTGTATGAGGGTTTTAAGAGATACCTATTTAGAAAATGTTGTAGTTGCTGTGATTTTTCATGGAAAAACATCCAGCACTTATTATCAGTTTGCTAGTCTTCCCCTACTAAGTGTATTTTTCTGACTCGAAAAATAACATCATTTGTGTTCACAGTTCCCTTCTCTTTCTCTGTGTCTATTTTTTACAGTATTCTAGTCAGAAAATAGTAGTGAATATATGGGTTTTCCTAAGGAAATAGAGTGTAATTTTAAAGCAATTGTAAAATATTGAGAATTATAAAATGAGAAGCAAGCCAGATTTTTAGAGAAGTATCTATTAATAGAAGCTAGTCAGTGCAACTGCAGTGACTGTTCAGGTGTTAGGACTACACGAGATAGAGTCATTGCTCAGAGCAATGTTGTCTGTATCATTTTAGAATTAGATTTCTTTCAGAACTTTTGCCACTGTGCTAAATGTAAGTTCTTGGAGACTTTTTTTCCAAAACCAGATTCTCTTGCAATTAAATATTTGCAGTAGTGATTTCTTTTCACTTAGGTTCTATGCCAATGCAGTTGAGAAGAATTCGGGCTACTGAGTGGAAACGTAGCCATCTAACTCTGGCAGGGAAATGCTACATTTCATTTAAAGCAGTCAGAAAGCCAGACAATACATAGTCTATTTCCATTTTTTTTCCTTTAGATTTTTGTGAAGGGTGGATGATTTAAACATTTTTTGTGGATGAATGTAATATATAATGGAGTGGAAAGTGCAGATTTAAATTCACAAAGTTTTTTTTTTTTTAATGGTCACTTTCAAATTTTTTAATGATCTCTGTGTCAAAAGAAACACATCAGCTTTACGGAGCCGCTGGCTGTGGTGGGAGGCTGGCTTGCTAAATGCTTATTTTTGTCATTACATTACAAACTTTGGATTCCAAAATGTGATCTAACTTAGCAGTTGTAGGGGTAGCTTGATTACAGCCTTTGTCCTTTCACAGGTGTTTCTTTTTTTTTCCTGGTAGCCTAATGCCAAAATTAAAATTAAACTGTACTTTTGTTCTTAATGGAAAAAGATGGTCAGGTTTATGAAAAATAAATTAAGGCTTTGGGGAGGAAAAAAGCCACAACATTTACTGTTTAAATGGGAGATGGCTTCTAACTGGTGATTAAAGGGAGAGATTTTAGTGTCACTTTTAACTCTGTCTAGAATACAGTAGGTGGGAACAATTAAAAAGCCACAAGAACTCTGAAATAAGGGCTGTTTGTGCATTCACAGTTCTTATAAACTGAAGAGGATGAAAGAGGCTTTTTTCTCATTGTCACTTGCTTTCTATGTCTGCTAGTATTATGCCAGTGTATATGGCAAAGGCAGACTTTTTTAAAATGCATGCATGCGGATTAGGGTCAAGCCCTGTGTATCAGTAATGCAGTAAGCCTCGTCCATAGCACTGCAGTGAGAGAGCTACCAACAGCAGCGAGATGCTTTAATTGAGACATGCTGTCAAAGTGACAAACACATTTGCATACAGTCTATTTATTTTCGTTGGAAAGGTCTGCAGTCTGCTGTTGGTTGAACATTCTTAATCAGCTTGCTGTAAGTGAGCCGGCAGCTAGCTGTCCTATGCTAGGTGCTTCTCTTCATTACATGACAGATTAGCTAAAGGGGGATGGGCTAGCAAGCCAGCAGCAACCTTTAATTTTAACTCATTATCTCTCACCCTATAGTGAGGTAGCTTCTAGCTTTTCCAAATGCAGTTGTGTATCTGCAGTTGTTAGGCTACAAAAAATATCAGTAAAATACATTGAAATGGCTTTGAATGTATAGCACCTCAGCTGATTGCTCTCAAAAATTTAGCAGCAATTACCTAACTGTGTGAGACTCCCTAGTGATATAGCTCATCTTGGTGAGTGGTTATCAGGTGTTGAGAGGGCTGTTTATAATGGAGTTGTTTTAACAGTGGTTTCTGTAATACTAAGACATTGTGAGAAAGCTCTCCTCAATCTTGAAATGAAGGATTTTTGCCAGATAGCCTAGGGCAATGCAATTTAGGTTTAAATAAAGTGTTCTTAGTAAGACTACCAAGGAGACCAAAGTGGAAGGGTGTGACCACAGCTTTTTCTCATTTGACTGTGTGGGTTTTGGTTTGCTTAGGGTGTGCTTTTAATACTGGCCCTCAGATCTGCGAGGGACTACCACCATCACCATGGACTCTGAGGCAACAGAACTGTGCTCAACAAGTCACAAGATCAGTACAGGCAGCTAAGGTTTAATAAGCAGGGAGAAGAGGGAACAATACTCAAGGCAAGAAAAAGATTGAGATGAGTAGTATGGAGTTCTGAGCAGTGGTCTGCTATCTGGAAGAGTAAGGTTATTTTTTTGTAGAAGATATAGTGCCACAGAGAACATCCTTTGTGAATGTCTTGTTATTGTTTGTTTTCTTCTGACATTTTGTCTTAAAAGCTGACCAAAAGTTATGTAAAATATCAGAACGCGTGCTGCACAGTGAACTACCAGTGTCTGCTGCCACTGCCATGGCTTTCCTTAAGACCTTTCCCAGTGATGCCAGCAGGGCAAACATTGTGATCCCACTAACCATTGAACTGGGCAGAGTCTGGCAGCTAATACAGGTGACTTGAGCGTTTGTAACTTTTTTCCATGCACACACTCCCACTTTTTAGGTAGAATGCATGTTTTTATCTTTGTCATCTTTTAGCTGTTTGAAGAATCAGCATTACTCTGTCACAGTGACTATATTGAACACATTCTTCATCCAAGCAAGCAGCTATTAGGGGCTACTTTGGCAGGACACAGACCTTGAAACACTGGGGTGTATTGTGATACAACTGTGATGTTTGGTTTGGGTTAGTTTTCTGATGAGGTGGGTGAAGAATGTTCTTTAGTTGTTGCTTTGGTTTTGTTTGGATTTTTAAAAATAATGTTCATTTTCACCTAATGGCTGTAGAAATTTTTGTTCCCTTGATTGCTTGTAAGTCTTATCATTTTGTGTTCAAAATAAGGAAGGAAGACTGTCTGGATGCAGAACTTTCTTAGTGTTTTTGGGGTTCAAAGTTTGCATTAGTGGTGCTTGAATTATGTGTTTCTGCTAGAAATTTCAGCTTCCATCACCAAACTGGTGGTGGTGCTGAGCTACAGTGATAAGAGTGCTGCACAGAGCAGTGTTAAGCAGTCTCAGATCTCTTACACTTGGTGGGATTTATTAACTAATTGATGTGTATTGCAGTTCAGTTTTGTCTGATTTCAGAAGTATGTTGTTTGAGGGGTTCTTAATATCTCTACATCCTGAACAAACAGGACAATTCATAAATTGCCTTTATACCACCAAGAAAAAAAAAGAAAGAAAGAACAAAACATTTTTCTTTTACTTTTGCAAGACTGAAATATCTTGGTAAGGTATTTTGGAGGGTTTGATTTTTTTTTTTTTTTTTTTTGAGATGGAACTCTCATGTACCTCGTTCAAGTATTTGGCTTTATTTATACATGTTATGTAGTTACAGTCGAAAAAGCAAAGTCTGGGAAATGCAGTCGTGTCCTTAATGATGGTGGTTGCATAGCTGTTCCAACAAACACAAGCTCTCCAAAGTATCTTGCTAAGGTTTTAATGAGCAGCAGACTTTCTCTCTGCTCTTCTATGGATTTATTTTTACATAATCTAAAGCAAAAGAAACAAAAAATCCTCTCTTTATAATGTATAAACAAAGGATTTTTCTAAGAGAGAAAGATAAAGTAATATCTGAATCTGGTGTTTTGGAAGTGTTTTCCCTCCAGAAGACAGTGCTTAACAATTAGGCCACTAATATACCAACTGTGGCTATGATAACAATTACAGTGTCTATGTAGCAGTCAGCAGAAGAAATGCTGTGAGATTTCAATGGTTTTGAGACTTTGCTTAGATGAGTGAACACGTAAGTACGTCCAACACATATAGCAGGTCCCTTCAACTGCTGCAGCTGTGTGTCCTGACGTGTGCCTACAGTTCTTGTAACCTATCCCATTGCACAGGCTGAGACTGTGGGTATCACATGGTCAAACAGAGCACTTGACAGAGTTGCAGCCCTCTCGTGGGACTAAAAGGAACGCTTTCTTTTCCAAAAATTTACTTGTTTTTAACACCTTTCTCCTAATGATGCTTCTGCCTCTATTTACACTGCTTCTGCTCCTCCACCCTTCTTCAAGCTTTCATTTCTCTGAAACTGTGCACTGCCTGCTTCTTCCAGAACCTCCCTGTTCCTAAGGATCATTACCTATGCTGGGTCTTCCCATCAGTCTTGGAGGGTAAGCACAGGAGAGGGTGAACCTAGACTCTTGAAAAACAAACCCATACTTAAAAATGTCCTTTCTCTGGAGCTTTTACATAGTCAGCAGCAGAACTGATCTGTTGCAGCTAAACCAACAATTGATAAGCTGCCAGAAACATAATTTGTTGGGAAAGGAGATCATTGCATTAGAAGCAAGTTATCCTGGCACCTCTGTTCATTTCTCTAATTGTTTCTGTTATAATTAGAATGTCTTTTGTCAGTTTAGGTGTGCTTATGTTTCTGTGGCTTATTTTATTTACCAGCAAATAGAATATTTTATTCCATTTGTATACTGAAAGGTAAGCTTAAGAAAATACAAAAGGCTGTTCCAAGTATGTCTTTACTCAAGAGATTGAGTCGTATTCCATTCTTGACACAAAGGCAGCAAATCACTATTCTGGGGGCTAATACAAGTAGCTATGAAATGAGTGGAAAATATTCAGTCTTGTGCTAAAGCAGCTTGTCTGACTGTGAAAAGACTTGTCCAACTTACCAGCTCATTCTTACTGCTGCTAAATCTTAACTGGCCATAGAATGGAAATTATCATCTTATTTGCTGTTTTAATCATTTGTTTTTAATAAACATGTTCATTTTTCTTACTCGTGATCTGCCCTTAGATGTGCAGAACAAAAAACTCTGCTTTGTAGGGCAAGCTTCTTCCGCAAGAAGATTTAATGGCATTAAGAGGTCAGGGGGAAGATGGGGAGAAGACCAACCAGCCACATTCCAGAAATGCAAAACTGGATCTGTGATGCGAGAGGCAGCAGAGGGAGGGATTATCTCCAGGGTGAAAGAAGAAGTTGGGAAGCGAAGAAGGCTCCTTTGCCAGACCCTGTGACTCGCTTCACACTCAGGTGCATTGGAACAATAGCAGATTCCCCAGGATCACAGCAGACATTGTGTGGCACTGAGGTAGAAACCAAAGGGGAAAGGGGAAAACAAGTTCATTTTCTAGTATTCATGCCACTGCATCCTATGGTGGTAAAGCCAGCCTCCTCTTCTTGCTGCTCTGAGCTGTTCTGACAATAGAGGTACCTTCATTAAGAAAACAAGCTTCCATTCCGCTCTTCCCCACTGATGCCCAGTTCTTTAAAATTATTTTGTCTTCAGAAAGCATGTTTTCTACCCTCATTTCTTCTCACTCATTTATTTGACTTTCTTTCAGAAAGGAATTCACTGCTCTCAGTAAAAGTCACCTTGTGAGAAAGGCAAATGTATAGGACTGCTTGTCTGTCTTGCATCTACTTGAGATTACTCACGTCTTACCAGTTTCTTAGGGGACAGTGTTCTTAGGGGGATAAAAACAATGCCAATGGACAAGAAAATAATTCATTTGATTGAAATTCTGCTTTGTGGTGTGCAAGATCTGCAGAAACAGCAATCCATAGGAGAGGAGTTACCTAACTAAAAGGCTTGCACTCTTGTCATGCGTGTAAGTATTTGACAAGTGAGACCTGGCACTCTCTTTAGGAAGATGTACACCACCTGCAGAGCCTGCCCAAAGGTTACTGCCTCTCATGCACTCACTTGCCAGTATTTTCTAATGAGCAACCAGACAGCTATGTCTTCTTCAGCTGCTGCAGCAATGCAGTATGTATGCAGCTTATGCTATATACCAGTTCATACTTTGTAATAAGATTATGTGGCTCCAGTCCTGCATGTATTCATCCATGTAAAAGCGCATTCCAGACTATGGCTTTTAGTGTTTCCCAGCTGCCTTGGCATTTAAAAGGCTTCTTAAGCAGGGATGTTGAGAATAAATTTACTGCCCCAGGTACATGTGAGTCAGATACCATAACACTTGGATGCATGAAGAAAATATCGTGGGTGAACCGACCTCCTAGGGCTCTGTGACAAGCAATAGCAGCTGTAGCATGCCTGCAGAATTTTCTTGTTAGTCCTGTTATGCTGAGGAACCCATAAATATCTTGCAGAGAGTACCTTGGTCCATCACTGTTGGCATGTGGAAGAAGAATGGTGCTTTATAAATAATACATACCTATAAAATAAATACATCAGCACATGCAAGGCTAAACAAATCACCTAGACTGACAACTTGAGAAAAGCTCAGAGGGTCTTATGGATGACTTGCTTAGTCTATCAATGTAGATCAGCATCCAGAAGCTTCTTATGTATTACTTATGAAGTTGATATGTGCAGTTGGGCCAGAACTGTCTGAGTTGACCTCTGGGCCCCTGGATTAAACTAGAAGATTGAAGGGAGAGAACATATGAAACATATGATCCTTCTAACTGCTAACCCCTCTGTGATTGCTTGTTTGCCCAGGCATTTCTTGGATTTGCCCTCTGGAGCTGGACTGATTAATGCCAAGTAAATGGTTGCCAAGTGCCATGCTACAGAAAAAAGGGGCAATGTGTTTTCATGTGGTTGTGTAGAGGAGCATCCCCCTAGTTACGGAGATTGCCTCAGTGAATGATGAAGCTGAGTGAAGGAGATGGTCGGTGCTGTTTATAGAACTCCTAAAATGAGGCACCGTCTCTCTTTTTTTTTCTTTTTTTCTTCCCTATACAAATATTGTTTGCTAGAGAGGAATAGCTGTGAAAAGATAATAAGGGATATGTCCATTTTCCAACATTTTAAGTCATGGGGGTTGCATGATCTCCTTGATTTGAATTCCAGTATCAGGCCCACAGAAAGCCCAATGTAAAGCTGACAAAATGACCAGTTAAAAAAAGAGAACAGACACAAAACGGTGTCGCTTTTTTTTTTCTTCACATTTAATATTGCATTGCTGGATTTTCCAGTATTTTAAATGAAAAATATATGTAGTTAGTTCCATGTTGACAATGTCCTTGAGGATTTGACAGTGAGATTTTCCAGCAGTTGCTCTTCGTTAGGATCCTGGTGGTGTTTAATAAGGCAGCCGAACTGTTGGCACCTTCGGTTCTTGTTTGTTCTCCGAGGGCTTGGGGCTGCTGCAGTAAGCACATCGACCAGGGCTGATCATTACAAGGGCGTACGCCACCATGAATAAAAATGTCACACGTTTTCCCATCTCACAGCGGTACAAAATGTCAGTCCTGTCAAACAGACATTGCAGGTAGCAGTGAGCAGTCAGTACAAATTGGGAAGCCGAATATTCCCCCAGCTTTCTGATATTCTTCATCTGAAGCAGAAGAAAAACAGTTGTTAACCTATTAGCTGTGATTTTAAACTCCACTGAGATAGTAGGTAGATAGACTTTAACACATGGGGATAAATATATTCCTGGGATCTGGGATATTTTTGCAGGATGTCTCCTCATCCATATATGTGGGGAAACAGAATTAAAACAAACCACTGCAAAATATATCTCATTTTGGTAGAAGTCCTTTGGAAATTTGAACATCATCTCAGTGACATTCTCTCTCAAACCTTCCTCTGCTTCACCGCTGTGAATAGTTCTGAAAAAACCTCCTTGCTGTTTTGCTGATAATCCAGAAAGGGCATGGTTCAGTCAGGTAAGGGAATTTTCTTTCATGGACCTTTCATCAGCAGTAACGTAACAGACAATTGTGACTTTATTCTCTTTCTGTACACGCTGCTTTCAGGCCAAGGCAAATTATGCAATGGAGAGTCCGTAGGATATGTGATTTTCTGAGTGTCAGACATGCCTTAGCACCATGAGCATAAATATGTGTTCTGAGTTACCTGTCTAGGATTAAGGCAAGAATATTGTCAGTGCAGGATTCTGCTGTTACTGCGGGGTCCAGAAAACACCCGATGCAAATAGTGGTAACAACATCTCAAAGGAATATAAGATGGTACTAAGTCACTACTTGTTGCCCTAGGGGACAAAGAGAGCAGGTAAAACAGGCTGCAGTAGTCTATGTAGAAGTATCTCAAAGACACTTACTTAGAAGTCCATTCTGTAAGTAGAAATTCCTTTTGTTTTCCTCTGATATCTTCTCAGAACACAAAGTTGTTGCCATGCATTTAAGCTATTGAGTCATTGCAAATTGCTCCTTACCCAAATGGCACTGATTGCCAAAGCAAATTTCAACAGGAAGGCTCAGTAAGGAGCGCTCATGCTAAAGAAAACACACAGCAACAGAACCGATCTGTTAGAAACAAGTTTAAAAGTATGCTGACCTGCTTCTGGTTTATGAATGCAGCTATCTGCACTATGATTCTTGGAGTCATCTAAGGCCTCACCATGTCTGAACAAGAAAAGAAACAAAATGTGTGAGGCTTTTCTGAACCAGAATGACTCTAGACTGAGTTAAATATTTTATGTTTTATAGGCATATGCTTCTTGTGGGAAGAGTTATCTACTGCATGTAGCTTAACTTACAGTGCTTTTCAAACCAGTCTGCAGGCACCTGGCATCTGTGCCAGGTAAGTAAGAGGCTGTTAACAGTCACCTCCATTGGTAATTGTCAGGAGTATTCAAACTGTGAAGAGCTGAATAATATCAGTTTAATAGTGTTTTACAAGAACTGAATACACATATAGATGGGAGAAGGTCAGGGTTTACTTTCACATGCATAGCAGATAAAAAGTGTACTAAAAGAACTAAGTGGTCACAATCTGAAATTGTACTGGTACAGATTTGTGGGTTTTGTACTGCTTGTTTGCACAGTATGTGAACTTTTCTGTCAGTGGAGCTAGAAAGTAATCAGAAGTCTTGACAGTTCTTTAAGCCACAGATGCCATTTCAAGTTAGCCACAACTACGCAATATTCCATCAACATCACATAAGAACACATGCTACCTTGGGGCATGGCCTGGCTGTATCTATCTGCTCAACACTTACTGCACACGTGGAAAAATATATCCATCTGATTCTAAAAATTCTTCCTTTTTTCTGTAATTGCAGACCAAAGAAATAAAACACCATTCAGTTCTGCAGCCAAGGGGTTTATTATTTAAGCCATGTGTTTTCAGAATAGCATCCTCTATACACAATAATAATCCACAGTAGTGTAACCTATAGGTATAGGATTTTCTATCCCTGACTCTCGTCCATAACAAGCAGATAATGAAACATAGCCAAGAGGCCTGTTTGCTTCATCCTGGTGGAACCTTTTAATTGGACAAGATATACATGATCATGACATCATGTTCCTGCTTTCATTCTTGGTTTTAGGAGAGATCTGCTCTGCTTAGTGTCACATAAGTCCTGGGTTTAAAGCAAACTGCGGTATTTTTTAAAGTTAACTATTCTGGGATTGTTTGCACAGTATGAGATTAAGAGATAGACATTATTAACAGTGCCAAAGAGGATGAGTTATCAGTACTCTTGAGTCTAGATGCACCATAAAAATAGTTGGGTTGTTTTGTTTTGTTTTGTTTTTTTTACACTTGAGTAGGAAGAACAGAGTTAATCTCAACCAGAAAAGAAAGGAAGCAAAGATAGACTTTCAGGAACTCCCTGTCTTCCCCTTTAGCAAAGAAAAGTTTGCTCTGAGTGGCTTTGAAAGTGCCCTCTGTATCTTTAGCAGTATCTCATGACACCAAGCATGACTCCAGTGCCTGAAATAAAGATCCCTGTTCAGTATTAAGGAGAACAGAAACATATAAGCACCCGCCTCTCGTTTCCTTCTCTTAATGTCTCCTCCTCTGCTATACAGTGAAAGGTTCTTTTTTTTCCCCCATTAAACTAATTGGTGTTTAATTGTGGCAATCACTGCCCCTTTCACAATTTCTTGGCACACCTATAGGCATCGCTACAATTTTGCCAGATTCATTCTACCTTCCCAGTCTACAAATATGGCTTGAAGAATGAGGCATCCCTTAAAACATGAAGATTATTTTTATCACAGGACCCAGCAGATTTCTGTTGAAGTATTTCAGAGTGTAAATTAAAAATATATGCTGTAAAGCATACACTGTTCTTGTCATCCCAGTTTGTGAGCTGTACATATGGGAGTATGTAAAAAGTAGTGTGCGTGCTGTGTAGGGATCTGGATGGATAATAAAACAGCTGCCTCATAGGTTCCATATGCTTTCTGTACTGAATCTTTTTAGGTACCGTACATTTTTCACTGCTGTTATTTTCTCCCTTGGTTTTTTTGGCCTTTTTTTTTTTTTCCATTGAGTGTTCAGTTGAGGTCCAGCATATTCTTCCAAAGTCAGCACTTCAGCTCTTTTGCATCATGATGTGCTTGAGCATGGGCATGTTCAGGGCCATGCATCTCTCTCCCATGTCTGATTGTCTTTAAAACATGTTAGCAGTTTTAAAGGCAGTCCTGAATTTCTGAAGGAAAGAGGATAGCCATGTAGAAAAGCTTTGGAAACTATTAGAAACACCCCTCACTGCTAATTGAGAAAGAGCAACACTTCTCTCTGTACTGACAAACCAGTTTTCATCTAGTTGTGTTTCCCTTATACATTTTTTCTAATTGCAGTTGTTGCTGACGTGAAACAGCACCTCTAATTTACTCATAAATGTTCTGTTTGGAATACCACTTTTTAAAAAAAGAAAAAAACACTGAACTGACATCCACAATTAATTTGACATAATATTCTGCTTACAATGTGTTACTTTATGGACCAAAAATTATCCTTTTTTAATGTTTTCTCTAGTTGAAAAAAAATAAAATAGCTGTATTGTGAAAGTTCCTTGGATATGTAATAACTACTTCATGAGACGTGGGATCTATAATTTTTAAATAGTGTTTTTACAGTGTAAAAGTGAATGTAAGATTCTTCTTCCTCCAGTATCTCGTAACTTTGTCTGATAATTAGTAAAACAGTGCCAGATCTGCAGTCATAAAATTGGCTTTCTGCAAATTTTTTGTCTTGTTGGTTCAGTAGTATTTATAGAGAGACAATTAAGAAAATTTCTAGAGTTAGAAGGTGTGCTGGTAAACAGCAATGGTAAGAAAGTGCTAATTTAGACATTTCTCCCCTTCATAGAAAAAAAAAAAGCCTAGAGTATATACATTTAGGAACATACCTAGAACAGCAATTTAGCAGCTTTTAGCAGTGTAGCCTATGCTGGTTTGTACCCATTCATCCTTACAGTACAGGTAATTAAGTTGATATTCCAACACAGCTTCCCCTACTGACCTTTCAGAGACGACGTGTTTTGCTGCATTAACAAATTAACTTCAAATCAGTGGCTTTTCCAGTAAATATGCTCTTCATATAGTTTGAATATACTTGCTTATCCCATTCTGGTGACAGATACTAACATCAACATTAAAAATGAAGCTTTGCTAAAGGGCAAGCAACTGTTATCTCCTGGTGGACCTCCACGTCAGTTACTCCTCACTGCCCTTTGCCTGTTCTTTTCTATGCTTCACAACACTGACTTAAGCTGTGCTCTGTCCCTGTCCATATTTAATGGAGAGAACACACTGCTGTGAATATGTAGTTTTGTCTTATGGTTCTGTTCAGGTCTCTTTTAGCATTCAGAAATGTAGAATGTGATGCAATACATGGAAGACCACAAAATAATTTTTATTTCTGGTGGCACTTCAGTGACTCAGGTAAATTTGAATATGAGTGTTGGATTTGACTGTATTCCTGCAAGGACTGAGGTCACAGTTCTGAGAGTTAGTATGATGCCTGTTCGAAAGTCCAAGAATCACAGAAGTTTCTACACTGTTAGTCTTTTCTCCAAACAGCATTTATATGTTTCTTTATTGTGGAAACATATAGAATTATTTTTTGATCACAGATGGAAGCTTAATGATATTTAAATCTCTACTGGAAAAAAATAATTCAGTTGGCAGGGTAAGGATGTGAAACTATTAGCTTCTGCAGAAAAAAGTTCCTCTCCAAAATCTATGCCACTTCACAATCCCCAAACAAAAGGAAAGCTGAGGTGACCTCAGTAAGTGTAGGTAACCCATACACGTATCATAAACCTCGAGAAATTCTGCTTTCAGTATGCCTTGATCATGAAGTTGAATAATTAAATGCAAGTCACAGCTCATATTAAAGAAGAGAGTTTCTGACCCTCTGGAAATGAGAGAAAAATTGAATTGCAACTTAGGTTTATGTTTAACACTCAGAGACAAAAAGAGAACAAAAAATAGTGTGCATAGTAAAGAGTTCTAGGCCAACATCACCAAGTTTTAAGCTCTGACTTGTAATTGTTGGTCAGTTAGGGCTAACATGAGTAAAATATTAGTGCATTGTCATTGCCACATCATTGTTTGATTAGACAGATAATTAACAAATCTTGTCACACAGTTTCTCAAAAAAATACTTTTCCTCTATCAAGTACCTGGGTGGGTAAGTGCAGTCCAGTTGTACATGTCCTTGCAGTGACTATAATCAGTGTATTGACCATCCCTCTGGAGGGTAATCCTCAGCTACTGTGGTGTCTGTTGGTCTTGCTCTCAGAAGGGCCTGCCTTTGTCACACTTTTTTTAGAAGCTTTAATAATGCTGCCATTGGTTCATCTTCTTATAGTGTTGAAGCTAAAGTCTCTCAGTGTTTCTTTAAAAATTATCCTGGCTTTTGCTGTATAGAAAGGAAAAACTGCTTCCCAAATCAAAGATGACACAACTAGCCATAACTTTAAGAAAATACTTGTATTTTCCACCTAAATAATCCACTTGAGAGTCGCCTGATGTAGAAATGTTCACAATTTCTGGGTAAGTAAAAGAGGAAAAAAAACCAAAGGAAAGTATATATGCAGAAGGCATAAACAAAATAATAAGTAGAATTGCATCTTGGTTTTCTGCTTCATCAAACACTTTGCCTAAGTTCCTAGGTACTAGGCAAATGTCTTTTAAGTACCTAGAAAGGTAAAAAATTCAGATTGTTCAGCTGTTCCATTATACTTCTGAGACATAGTGGAAAACAAGTATGCTGTGCTATGTAATAGAAATTAAATGTTTTAAGATTGCACTCTCAACCTGAACAGGTAAGATGGGAAGATACACATCAGTGTAACTCAACTTCTGTGACTGAGTTGAGTAATACCAGCTACAGAAGAGAAGCAGTTCAGTAGGGCTAATGGCAGCCACCTCAGCTCACCACTCTGTCATTTATCTTTTTGTTCTCTTTGTTTTCCTATTTGCTGTCTTGGAAAACACAGAAAAAAGCTATCATATGAAATAATTCTCGCCTCAGCTCTCCAGCCCAAGTGTCCTTTTTTTTTTTTTTCCTTTACCCACCCCAAAAAGCTGAGCCAAGTACATGTGTGCAGTCTGGCACTCCTTCATTGACAACACAGGCAAGAAGAAATGAATCAACCAATGGATGCAAAAGTATAATTTAATGGGAAATTTCAAATAAAAGTCTGATGAGATGCAAGAGCAGAAAAAAATGGTGTGGAAAAGGATAGACTGAAGTTGTACTGTTACAGTGTGTGAGGATCGTTGAGAAAGAGTGTCGGTCAATCTAGAGTAAAGACTATTCTAGTAAGGAATTAAGCACTGCTGAAGTATAAATCTGGAATAATTTGAAAAGAAATACAGACATTTGCTTTCTTATTCTGTCTGAAGAAACTGACTCCTATTCCCAGTTCCTATTCCTTCTTTGTGCAGCTGACAGGTTTTTGTCTATGGGAGGCACCGCGGGCTGGGTGCAGTTGTACTCTGGTATGGAGGCATTTGGAGACTTTCCTGTGTACTCACTGAGGGCTCTACTTCTGAAGTGCTAACTCGTGCACCTGAGCTGCCACAGAAAGGACATCAACAGTCGTCTTGTGCTCAATATCAAAGTTGTTCTTAGGATGGTTTTATTTAGAATCTCTTTAATTGTCAGTGAATTCCTTGTGTAACAGATTATACCTTAAGATACATCTATGTGAGGAGAGTCATGCTGCTGGCTCAGTCAAAAGCAACTGGATTTTGATAGCTCCAGTGCTGTTACAAACCAAGGAGCTGGCCAACTGCTAATTTAAAAACCAAGAGACCAGAATAATCATCGTAATTCACTGTTCTGTCCTCGTTAGAATTGTTGGTGATGGGACATTTCATTTTCTTTACAGTGACAGTGCACATCTTGCTCTAGGCAATGCATTTAAGCCTTGATCCAATGCAGTATCTAAACACCTGCTTATCTTTTAAGTGTTGGAAAAGCTTAACTGACTCAAGGATCTTTCCAATGCTCTTAGATATCCTTGTTTTGAGACCTTCACCGTAAGTTTTCACAAGCACTGATATCACTTGAGGTTTTAGTTAAAGGTGGGTTTAATATTCTGCTTTTCAGGGTTCTTTCTATTTGCATAAATGTTGTCTGGAACACTTGGACCTAGAGCTCCAAAAATCTACCTCGAGTACGTTTGTTGTCTCAGTTTTGGAGAACTGAGTCTGAAGTTCTGATTGTGCTGCCTTTGGTGTAACATAAGCTGTGTTAAGTCTATGTCAGCAGACAGATGCAGCTTCCTTCCTTGTTGTGGCCCTTTGTAGGTCATGAGATTTGTCATGTTCTGAGAGGGGGGGAAAAAAAAAAAGGGTTTAAAGAATTGCATTTTATGAGTTGAGTATGAAGTTAAGGTACGTTGTGTGTTGTCATCCACTCTTACTACTTTTGCCAGAAAATCAGAGGTGTTTTCATGTAGGTAACTTTAATTTAGTTTCCACTTTGATACAGCAGCAAAGACTCCGTCCTCCTCGGCCACCGCCTCCAAAGATACAACGTTCTAGGCCCGTGAGTAGTTGGTAGTTTTGTTTCACTGCCACAGCTTAACACTGCCTGAATTACGCTCTTAGTAGCATTACTAAACCTCGGTAGTTTGGATTGTCAGACTTTGCAAAAAAAGCGATGTGTGAATTATGCTCCTAAACTCCCTTCTTCTCTACTGCGGCACAGCCCTGGGACCTGCATTTATTCTGCTTTTCTTTGACGAGTTCTGCAGCTTTCAGTCAGTTGTGCAGGTAACTGATGCTGCTGTTGCAACGTGTGTTTTTACTGTTGCAGTGACTTGCCAGGCTGGCATAAGTTTTTAGCCAGTGAACTTTTGAAGACTTGCACTAAACTCAAATGTGAAAGGAAGCAGAGGTCTGAAGACAAAGTGTTTATTCTTGGCAAGTTCTGCTTTAATTTAATTTGGGACACTTAATTTTTCTCCATGGAATAGATGGATGAATACATATGAAAAAGGAAAATCTGTGTTTGGATAGTAGAACATTAGATCTTCACTTCAAATCAAGCTGGGACTCTACATAATTACCTAGTAGAATAGCATGGCATGTTGGCCAGAGGAAGACACTGGCATAGAACTACTACACAGATACTATACTCAGTGCAAGACCTGCACTGTCGGGCAGGGATTCCTTATTTCAGAAATTGTTACATACTATCTCTACCAGATGGCTTTTAAACCGTAACCTGTGCTGGATCTGCACCGGTGATACTTTTTTCAGTAGCACAGGAAAGTGATGTCAGTTTAGAAAGGATGTTGCTTTTTTGCAGCAGCCTTGGAACACTTAATTCGATGCAGGACTTTTGCTTTATGAGTGAATTCCCCCAAAAGGCAAATGTATCTTACTCTTTGCTTCCTTAGACATACATATATGTGATTTTTTTTGAGAGATGCAAGTTTTCAAATCTAATCTTGCTAAAACTTGTTTAAAATACCTTTTGGATGAGCAGGCAAGTGGTTAACAAGTGCATTTGGGTGTGTGTTAACTTTCGATCTTTGGTGCATGCTCCTATGTTACACTTCAATAGCATGTGTTTCTTTTTCTCCCTCTTTAACTCTGGGTGTTTAGCTTAACATAGTCATCTTTGGATGGATTCCTGCTCTGAAGGTTACTGTTTTCTGTGTTTAAAAGGTAGCATTGAATATGCTTTTATGTGTTCTTTTAAATGCAGTTGTTGTGGGAGGCCCACCCAGATACGTTAACTAGGAACAAGCTTTCCATGGTGTGATGGGGTTCCCATCGTGCCTCACAGCCCTTTTGGTTTGTGTTTGGCAGGTGTACCAGGGCACACTGCAATTCCTCTGTGCAGAAGTTGCTGAACTGTATTGTTCACTTTGAGTAATTTACTGCATCAAAGTCTTGCTAAGACTATTTAATCTCTCAGCTGTAGGGCATTAATAGTCCTCACCATAATGTATTTGTGTCGACTGTCTTTGCTCCTAATGTGATTGATAAAAGGTGGTTGGAAATGTAATAATACAAACTCCTGTTGCATTCATATAATAAGTCAGTAAGTGGAACACAAATGTTTCATTCATCAAGAGGAAATTCAGGATAAATGTAAATTATTATAATCACTCCCAAAAATATGCTTGTACCAAATATACATAGATTTGTTGTTGTTCAGAACTGTTATTTTGCTTTTAATAGTTGAAACACATTTTTCTGTGTGTAAATAATACTTTGTGAAAGCTACTTTTCCCCTTTCTTAGTCCTGACATGTATTACAGAGGTGAGTATTTTCCCTAGAATTCCAGAGCAAGCTCTGAAAGAGGAGACCAGGTCCCTCTACTCTTCCAACCAAGTCTACATAATACCAGAAATCCTGACAAATTTTTGCTGTTTTCAGGATATATCTGATATGAGGAGTAATCCATGGGTGCTAGTCCTTGCAATATGAATTATTGCTAATAATGAAAACAACAACACAGACCAAAGAAAGGTTAAGCAGAACAGATATGTTCTCTACATTCTGCTGGTTTGGAAATGACTTATGGTGATATTTTGAAGGAGAGAGAGTTGTTGCTTGTAATTAATAGAGATCTGTTTGGATTAATAGTGACTGTTTGGAAACTTCATTTAGAAAAAAAGTTAGAATTATGATGCATAAAGTTGATGGGAACAGCAATAAGCACATTTAACTCTTCTCTACTGGATGTTTACCTTTATTCTTTTGATGTGTGCTCATGTAATTGGATTTCTTTCATACTTTTGCATTTGATAAGCATTTAACTCTGAGTATTTGGCTACATAAGGCTCAAAATCCACCAAGGAATTGGCTTGATTCCTGGCTTTTCACTGCAGTCCCCCATGAACAATGCTCTAAATCTACTTAGCATGTCACCCTGCACTTTTCTGGTCTGGTGGCCCCCTGGAGCTATCAAAAATTCTCATCTCTCTCCCTCATCACCATCACTCCCCCAGGGTACCACCCAAAAGGTGAAAGTGTTCACAGCATGATGACAGGCCAGCTTTACACATCATCTTCCAGCTGAGTTTTAATTAAACAGGTTTCTTTCTTCCTCTCTTTTTCTCTTTCTCCTTCTCACTCTCTTCTCCCCCCCAGTTCCTCTTGCTTCTCTCCCCCCTCTCTTGCACACACTTGCTCTCTCTTGGTCTCTCTGTTTTATCAACCCTAATGAAGCAGTATTCTTCATCGATCCTGCTGATTGCCAACCCATTCCTTTTGTTTGTTGGCACCGAGCCATTCAGCCGCACTCTGACAGCTCAGCTTGTCTAATTAGCTCTGTTGTTCTTTTCCCCATGTTTCACCACGTTGCAAGTTCAGTTGAAGTTGCCACAAACTTAATCCTTCCATTCCTGCCATAAATTCACATTCTTAAGCTGTCTTTATTGTAGAGAGGAGCAGCCTTGTGTGGGGACTGATCTTCAAGACCTTAACATCTGACCTTTTTATAAGCCGTTTTTGCTAAGAAATAGTGGCAATACATCTCTGGATTTCTTCATCATGTCTGCTGTACACCATTTCCTTTGAAATGAAAATTCAATACAGTAATCCTGCTACTATCTTCTGCATACTCTTGTGTAGTGTAGAAACATTGCACATGGTTTGGTGGCTTTTTCCTGGCAAAAAAAGTTTGAGATTTATGTGCACGGGGAGAAGAGGAGGGGAAAAAAATTTAAAAAAAAAAAAAATTTAAAAAAAAAAGCCTGAAACACCCTCCCTATGCCCAACCAAATAATAGTAATAAAAAGAAACAACAACAGAAAAAACAGCAAACGATGTGGCTATTAAGGGATCACAAGCACAGGTTGATCAGAAGTTGAGTTGTATTCCTAACTTAATTTGAGGGCTTTGGGAATTTCTACTCACAGTAACATTCAACTAAGCCAACACATCAGACTCCATTTCAGGTAGGGGAAGACTTTCTTAGCAAAACGTGGAAAGCTTGTTTGTACAGCCTGACTCTGATGCTGGAAATGTTGCTTCTCACATTTGCCTCCAAGGGTTAAGTTCGTCACCAGGATAGCTTGCTGGTCCAAGTAAGGCACATGCATAAACTTCACGTATATGGGGATCACAAGTGCTTACTCCTTTCCTTGAAGAAAATGTTGTTTGCTTGTGTAGTTACTGTAAGTAAATTCAACTAGATTTCTGGATATTGGAAGGTGATGGATATGTTCTTAAAGATTGGCAGCAACATCATCTCTCACAGAGAAGCTTTGGTTTTTATTGCAGACAGCAAAGGATGAACTAACCATATCATTGGGATGATATGATAATAAGTCTGGCAAGGGTTTCTGTTTGGCTGCTGCAAGGAAGCAAATATCTTTTTCGTGTGGTAACATTTAGAATCATAGAATCATAGAATGGTAAGGTTGGAAGGGACCTCAAGGATCATCTAGTTCCAACCCCCTGCCATAGGCAGGGACACCTCCCACTAGCACAGGTTACTCAAGACCTCGTCCAACCTGGCCTTGAACACCTCCAGGGAGGGAGCATCCACAATCTCCCTGGGCAACCTGTGTCAGTGTCTCACCACCCTCACTGTAAAGAACTTCCTCCTAGCATCCAGTCTAAATCTCCCCTCTGCCAGTTTAAACCCATTGCCCCTTGTCCTGGCATTGCAAGACCTTGTAAATAATCCCTCTAAGTATAATTTTTTCAGTGCTGCCTTACACAGACATCCTCATTTGAAAAGTTAGGTTCCTATGAACAAGAGGACAAAAGGATCATGTCAGAGCTGAACTCTGCTTTCCAATATAATAGACAGCAAGACACAGAATCTTCCAGCTTTATTCCTTGTTTAAGCAGAAGTTCACATTTAGGGAATCTTTTGTCAGAAATGTAGCCTGTACCAAACAGGACAGTAGAACAAATTTTTGTTGCTTTCCTGACAGCTGTCAGTGACAAGTGTATACATTTCACCTGCTGTTCAAAAACATGGGTTTTTTTGTCCTCAAACAAATTGTGGATCCCTGTAGTTTATATTCATTTGTCTATCTATATTAATTTGTAACATTGCTGTGGCACAAAAAAATACATTTAAAAGCAATTCTGAGTGGAAGATACCTTTAAGGTAACTGTAGTTATACATATTTTGTGGTTTATGGCTGTTTGATCAACTTGAAGTATTTGATGAAATGTCTTCTATGTATGTGTATGTAACAGGTTCGCCCACCAAGACCTCATGTTGTTAAGAGACCCAAGAGCAACATTGCCGTGGAAGGACGAAGGACTTCAGTGTCTAGTCCAGAACAGTAAGTACTTTGCTACTCTGCTTCTCTCTGTGCATTCAGAACTAGCCAAAGAAGAAATTAAATATTATCACAGATCAAAGTATTTTTTAAACTAGCAGTTGGGTTTTAGTTTTTGGAGCATTTCGGAGAAAGTGCAAACAACAAAGAAACCGAAGTTTACTTACTGGAAAATTCTGCTTTGTCAAGTTAGAGATAATCTGACCAGCATGGTTAGTTTTGGGGGTTCATTTCTTTGTTGTTTTGTTTTTAACTCTGCATTAAAGAAATTGCTAGCCACATCCTTGCAAATCCAGGCTTTATCTGAAAGATATGGAATTGTTTGTTTTATAGTGGTGGCAGTGAGGGTTGTGTCTCTTGCTTGTTAGAGGTCCCCTTACAGAAGGTCTATAATGAGCTGTATTGTGAAGGCTTGTAGAACTTAACTGTCTTGCATAGTACTAGCAGATTTATCATCTCTTCAGATTTGATTATGAGGTAAACAGGGGTAATGTCCCAAATCAGTTACACTGCAGTAGCCTACTGTTCATGTATATAATGAGCTGTTTTCCAACATCCCTCTTGTTCCCGTGAGCAGTATATTCTGTTACCTTGGAGAGATTTTTTTCTGAGAGTTTTGTGAGTGTCACATATTAAATTTCTTTGTACGAAGAAGACAATATTGTATTGCTGGAGATATTCTTAACACATTGCCATAGCTGAGTTAACAGCAACCCATCACTGAAAACCTGAAGAGAATGGAGATACTGAACCTTACCTACATAGTCCAAAAGACACTATTGGGTGTGTCAAATACACATGTAGGCTGCATCAGTATTGCTATTTGGATTCTTCTGAGTGTGGCCACCTCAGCTATTTAGAAGTACAAAAGATTCAGCTGCACTAAGTTCTGGATGGATGCAGAGGGTGGAATTAGCTGTAGTTCTAAAGGGGCCAAATGAGCAGGTTGCTTCCTCCCACTTCAGAATTTGGGAAGGTTCAGGACTGTGCATTTTGGCTAGGGTGGCTGATCTTGGAAGAAGGAGCAAAAATTGTGGCCGGAGTAAGGACAGACCTGCTTGGCTCTCCAGAGCAAACAGCTGAGCAGGGAGGTGAGAGCAGCAGGCAGCAGAGCCAATAGATATTTTCCAAGTTGTGTGGCAAGGTTAGATTGGCATTCTTGTGTGTGAGGCAGCTTTTGTGCTGTACTTGAACTGCAAGTGGAGTGATGTTTTCTAAATGTCCATTGTTGCAGCAGCACAACCTTAGCTTAGAAGGTCACTCTGGAACTGCAGCATACAAGCGGAAGACTCAAGGGATGCAAGGTAGTTGCACTGATCTATCCTTGTAATTAATCTCAACCTGTAGCACAAAGCAGTTGCATATCTCACCACCAGTTTACATAATTTATGTCCTGGACTGTGGTGGCTTTATTGTCAGTGAAGTGAAATGCTTTAACTGATGCCCAGGGTTACAGGATAGTTGTTGCATCCAAAGAGACTAAAATCCCATAAAAAGAAATGGCTTTTTTCTCATGTATACCAATTCCCTGTCAACAGTGTTCATGAAATACAAAGAGGTGGAGATTGGCTTCCCCACCACCCCCCACTTCCCAAAGTTAAGTCCATGACTAGCTTTGTCCCAGCCACTCTGGAGAGGGGACATGGCTTTTAGTTGAAATGAATGGTTACTTAAATTCTACAGAATTATTTCTCTATTGTAGAGTGGAATTTGGTTGCCCTCTTGTGGAGTAGATTGCAAGTCCTGCAGAAGGGCTTGTGCTCTTGCAGGCTGGTAGGTGTCCTTTCACAGAGACTACAGGAATTTTTAAAATCAAACTTTTTACTTAATATTGAATAAGAGAACTCATGGCACATAGGTAAAGGGTAACTGGGATGATGTAACCATTATGTCTGTTTGCATTCAAAAGGCACTTGACATTCCAGTGTGGCTTACTGCTAACACGTGTGTTCAGTTCCTGCCAGAGAACAGGAATAAACATCCTGTTTATGCTAATGCTAGTAATATATTGAATTATAATTACTATTTGACTTGGGTTTCATTTCTTCCTGTTAGAGTGAGTGAGTCATTACAATCCAGCTGCTATCACAGAGTAAACTGAAACATTTTTTGTGAAAACGATTGACAATAATCTACAGCAGAAAATGAAGATGCTTTGTGGCTATGCACTGACTTGCTGTTCTTCATGAGCATTTTATTGATAGATTTTTTCCATCTTCTAAATGTGGAAGAAAACCAGGTGATGTTGCTAATACCACTGGTACTTGCTATATGGTAGCCCTTGTGGTCTCTCCCTGATGGTTCACAGCTTCAATATTTTATCTGCTTTAAATGCAGTGTCACAGCAGGATGTGATTCTTTTCACTCTTTTCTGTCATCAGGTTCAGGTGGCTAAGCAAACTTTGACATAACTACTTCCAGACAGTTAGTTGTACAATATTGCACTCAACTGGATCTCTTGTAAGGTGTCTGGTTAGCGTTTGTTAAAATCAAGTTGGGGCAGTGAAGGATGTGGGGGACACAACACACAATGATGATGAGACTGACAAGTACAGTTGCGATTTCAGAAGTACAAGTGGAGGAAATATCAAACCTTCTTCTTAAATAAAGCTCAAAGAAATGGCTCAGCTAAGAAATAACTTCACATGAGTGCCTTTG
The DNA here is from genome assembly GCA_013396675.1 of Eubucco bourcierii. Classification (NCBI taxonomy): domain Eukaryota; kingdom Metazoa; phylum Chordata; class Aves; order Piciformes; family Ramphastidae; genus Eubucco; species Eubucco bourcierii. The sequence goes on from VWZE01003136.1 coordinate 2,216,127, forward strand.
AAATAGGCAGTGACTCAGTAATCCTGACTGGTACTGTTGGAGTTCCCTTACTGCAGATCAGAGGAGATTTCCATGAGAGCAGCAGCAGTGCTGAGAAGGTGCTTCTCTCAAACTAAACTTTACAAAAATATTTAGCTTAATTACATTGGCTCCAAACCTACTTATTATCCAAGTTGCTCTTTTCAGGTCCTCATGTGTAGGACCTGGTTTTGAGGAGGAACTTCTGCTCAATGGGGAATTTCTTTCTGTATTTGAAACTAACACTGACTTTTTGGTCTTAAAGGCTCCAGAGACATTTCCCAACATATCTGGGCCTCTGACTTTTGCCTCCTGCTTCCAGATGGTAAAGACAATCCTCAGGGCAGCGCCAGGCCTGACTTCCAATGAACTCATTCTACAGGGCATCCTCTTCTCCCTGGAATGTTGCATGTCGTCCCTGAACAGTAAACCTTTGTGCCAGGCATCCTTTCAGATGGTACATCTGTTACTGCATTTCTTATGATATTAGGAAATGCGCTTTTAAAATAGTTAAGCTTTTAATATGCATAAAAGAAAAGCATTGTTTTGGGGGCATATATGCTCATTTTTAAAAATCAATCTTCAGTTAAAGCACAGGAGGGCAGGAGCAGTGACTTTGAAACAGAGACAGGATTATTGCTAATGTCATTAAACCAGTGTATTTAGAAGAGCTGGTAGAAAAATATGTTGCTTCCTCCATCAAAATTATTGATATATTTTTTAATAGATTTTTTTTAATATATATTTTTTGTCAATAATTCAAGGTCTGTAGTGTTCACAATTCTTTTAAATATAGAATTATATAAAATCCGTATAATTAAAAAAAATTCTAAGATAACAAGACTTTGTAGATGAGAGCTCAGAAAATGCTGGGTTACCACCTGGGGCAATCCTAGTCATGTGGGATATGCCTCCTTAAACACAAATTACACAAAAGTTGTTCACAGAAATAAGATGCTGCATTTCTAACAGATAGGCAGCTTTTTGAGAGCTCTTTTTTACACCACAGCAAGATTTTCTATTAAATGAAGAATTGGCTTCCAGAGTGCTCTAGGAACTGTCTTCTCTGAGTACCAACTAACTGACTTCCAGGGCATGCAAAGTAGGAGGAAATTAAAATAGGAAATCAGAGGGTCAAGCTCACAATTAACAGCATGTCAAAAGGCTCTTGGGCTGGCTAAACCCATGTCAGTGCTGCAGCAGTTCATTATGGCTTTCCAGAGCTTGTGTAGGACTTAGCAGAGAAGCTAATGGCTTTCCCCATGTATCATATGAATGGAAATAGGCTGCAGTGCATAGTGGGTTATTACCCTGAATTTAGAATGAAGTCAGCATGATGGCTGTGTTGAAGGATACAGCCTCATAAAGTACATTGAATTTCTGTTGCTGTACCAGGCTCTTGGAGTTCAGCCACACAGAATTTGTGTACAGTAAAGATTTTTCATGGCACCACTGCAGGCAAGCATCTCTACTTGGGATGGAAGCCAACCCAGCAAGTACCTCTAGGACAAGGGTGGCTGGAGTCAGAAAGCAAATTCTGTTGGCTATAGCAGAAAGGCTGTGTGTGCTTTGATTCCTCTGCCCTGGGAAATGGCTGTAGGGGAAGCTGGATACAATGAAGGTGGTACCAAGAACACAGATGCTCAGCAAAGGGACAGCAATGGGAGCGAAGCATGTGGAGTGCACTTGCAAACATGTGCAAGCCTTGCAAGCAAGAACTGGCAGCACAAAGTGGGCAGGCCTGCCCTTGGGAACTCCAGTCCTTCCTACTCTCCCACTTTCGGTATGGCAATTTAGAAGTAACTTTAATTTTGGCACCTATTTCTGTTGTCTGCTTTGGAGTGAGCCTACCAAACATGTGCAGCTTACCTGTGTGAAGAGATACGACAGCTTCAGGGGAAACTGGTGACTAGATCCTTAGTACTGAGTAATAGGACAAAAGTGGGAAATGACTGTGTAGAATCTGTCAGAGCAGGCAGAGGTGGCATCCAGCTTGTTCCCACGTTAGATTATTAATATTTCCAGCTCTCCAAAAATTTTGTAAAAAGGTCACAGACACAGTTCCCTGCCTTTGCAGTGCAGTGATTACAAGCTATTGCTTTTTTTAGTTGGCTTGGATGTCTTGTGCCATCAATTTTGTTTGTTGCTTTAATAGAAAATACCCTTTATGTTAATGTTTTCGGTTTTTTGGAAACACTCTGCTCCTGTGGACTTTTGCAGTGTAGAAAGTGACATGTTAAAAATCCAGTACATATTTTAATATTTTTGTTAGCCCACACTCGGGTGCAGTGAGTATTCAGAAGATGTAGGAAGGAGTCCCAGTGATAGGTCTGTGCTTTGTTCACATTGAATAGTTACTAGGTAATCCCCTCAGTCTCCAGCCTTCTATTTCATAGTGGCAAGAAAAAGCATGTGCATCCAAATCTCTCATTCTCTTCGTTCTGCTGTCTAAAAGGGACAAATTCCTTAATTCCCTAGAGCTGCAGTATAACCATTCTTTACAAACATATTAAGAAAAAAAAATATTCTCCTGCAAACCTGAGAAGCCCTTTTTAGGAGGATAATGACCAGTCCATAGTACCCCTTTGTACCATCTCATCTCTATAATCAGGAAAAAGTAACACATTTAATACAATGCACAAATTTAATCTCATACACTAAACATCTTTTAAAATTATTACAGAATTCTCCTTATTAATTCTCACATCCTGTACTCACATTTTCTCTGTGTGTGTATATATATATATATTTTTTTTTTCTATCTCAAGTACATTTAGGTGTCAATTAAATTTGAAATATCTACATTTGTCAGCATTTCATTTTTGGCCAGTGTGATGTGCTGCTGATTTGTCCATGCATCCTGACACATGAAAAAAGCTCCTGAGATGCAGATCTTCCTCATTAAAAAAGAAACCCACACTATCATAATGGTGCGCAGAGCCATGGAGCGCATCCCCAGCTTTATTGCACTGTGTTTCTGACATGATATTTAAAAAGGAACAGCCACGGCTGTCAGTACTGTCATATGCTAGTGCTAACCGAAGACATGTTAAACTAAACATTAGAAAGAGATCAGCAAGTCATCTGCATGGTAACTCAGCTAAGAGATTAGGTAGGCAGGAGCTGGTGCAGTCATGTGGAGATGATGAGGGTTGTAGCTGTGACGGACACATCCTTTTTTCCCTCGAAGACTGCAGCAGTGCCTGCCTTGTAGCCGGGCTTGCTGTGACCTGCCTTTTCAGAGACAGCTCTTTGTGTATGAAATTCTAGCAAGTGGTGGGTGGCAGACGGCAGGAGAGTTCCCGAATTGGGTTAATGAGGGAATAGGCACTTTTTTTGGATTCTACTGCCTCAAGCTGATAAAAAATTTAGACTTGGACAGTTTTAGATTGCTCATCCCTTACCGTGGCCCAAACCCTCTTAAAGAGCACACCAGCAGCAAAGCTTAAGTGCTTGCTTTTTTCTAATTATGAGATCCCACTTTCATTTACAGAGTCTTGCAAGAACCACAAACACAAATCTTACCTTGCCATATATTGAATTTTACTTGCTCTGAACTGCAGTGAAGTGCAATTGATGATCTAACCACAAGATCTGGTCTTATCCCTTCATAGATTGTTCTCAGTTTATTTAATGCATGCACACAGACACAATGCATTTGAGTTTAGCATAGTCTGTGGGCAATCAAAAGGTGTCAGAGGCAGTGCTTTAAGGGCAATGCACCAATATATTTGTTATATGCAGTTAGGTTTAGTGAATCAGCAAGACAGGTGGAAATGCAATATTGTTCTGGACCTTTGGAAACAGTTTTATACTTTCTGATATCCTGTTAATTGGTAATTGACTTTTCCTAAGACAAAAAGACATGTATAAAAGGTAAAAAAAGAAATATTTGTAAAGTGTCATTGATTTCTGATTTAAGTGGAGCCTTTTATTACTGTAAGCTTAATTTTAATTTTTTTTTTTTTTTTAGATAATGGTAACTTTCTGAAAATAGGGAAAAGAAAAAGTTAAAAACAAACAAAAAAAAATTACAACAGTTGTTTCCTAGTGCAGTGGCACCACCTCACTTTCCCTGGATGCCTGTTCTTGCAGGGAAAAGTTCAGCTATGCAACAGCTTTAATTGGAGACCCACTGACTATGATTTAACACCATCACACCATCAGCTGCATCCACTGCCACCACTGGTTTAGATCTTTTATTAATTAGCTCTGGCCTACTTGTGAATAAACATTATTCACAGTGGGACCTCTTGAGCTGTCAATTGCAGTGTCCAACTTCTCTTTTAGACCTAATCTTTTGGACTGGTTTTCCTAACTTTAGTTATTTAGTGACCGAGGTAAAAGAACAAGAAGTGATGACCCATTATGAGTTGCCATTATGAGTGCCACTACAGGTAGTTTGTTAGTGTGTCTGCAACAGATCATGTTCCTTCTCTCTTTATCTATGCTTTCTGTTATCAGCATATCCTCCTCTTACCTGTAACATATGTAGTGGTGTGATACTTTTGTGTTGCTTTACCATGTCTACAGAGTGAGGACTGTCCTTTGTTCCACATGATGACCCTGATCCTCCTTACACTGAAATAGCAAATTTTCTTCTGGACTTCACTAGCAGCAAAATTCAGCTCCCCATCTCATTTATGTATCACTTTCTACCTCCCGTGATGTGTGTTTTAATTCAGTACAGTAACTAGGGCATTGACAGTGATAGATGTGTGATATAAAATGAAGATGTTTGGGAAGAGACCTCTTTGGGCTGACCAGAAACAATGTTTGCTTTTATGAGCCTAGTAATTTCTTTTCCATCATTCCCATTATGTGGAGAAGTGTTCATCAACCTGTTGTTTGGTCTGTAAGACATGTAAAGGTGGTTTATAAAGCTCTTGGAAAGAGATTGCTTGGGTGTTTTTCATTTCCACTCATGCACATGTAGACATGCCAGAACACAACTGAAATGGGACTAATAAATAACTGTTAAAAGTAGAGTATGTTTTTAAAAGTCTATATAGTTGTGGTGACTTTATACAATGTTGTCCTTGAGTTTGAGTAGGTGGAACAACACTGGACTGTGGTGTAGAGTCCTCTGATTAATACTGGTAAATCTTTTTATCTGTTTTTTACTACTTCCAGTTACTTGTGAAGCATTTATCTTAATATTTAACTTGTGAGAATGTATTTTTTTATAAGCTCTTTTCCTGTCCAAAGCTTTGGTATTTCAGAGGGGGATGATCAGTGGCCCTTGCTTCGTACTTTAGCAAAGAATAGGATATTTTAGCATTACAAAAGGGGCAGTATTTGGATTAATTTCTTCTTCAGCTTCTTTGTTCCAGTGTGTTTCTGTTTAGTGACCCTGCTCCTCTGCTCTTTCCTTTTCTACTAAAGCAGATAGTGCATTTAATTGTTTAAAGCAGTGATAGCCACTTCTGGATTTGCTGCAGTGGAAAGAATGAACCTTAGAAGCTGATACTTCATGCAGAAAAGAGTAATTCTCTGGGGGTTTGGCTAAAATGAAGTAAAGCAACTGATAGCTACAACAATAATAGAAAAATTATTCAGAAATTCAGCAAGCTTTGTTTTTCTTTATCCTTCAGCCTGTGCATGTTTCCCCAGACCTACACAGGCATGCAGAGTCAGTTCTATTCATTAACAAATATTGGTGTAGTCTTAGTGGGGAGAAGCTGTGTGTGTGTGTCGGCTTCTTTTGCAGCGTGGGTGTGGTTCCAGGTCTTTGTCTCCTGGCCGATTAGATGGCACCCTGGACATTTTTAGAAGAGTTATGTTTCCTGCCTGAGAAGCAGAGCTCAACATTTACCTGCAGAGCTCTTCATGGTGCCAGTCATCATGTTCAGAAATGATTCAGAGCCTGCGAATCACTTGGTTTCTCTCTTCTCTGGAGCTTTGATGGTGACAACTTGATAACTTCTTTTCTCTTCCTGTCTCCCTCAGCCTTGTAAAGCCTATGCGACACTATACAGTCTTCCTCTCTGAGGACTCTTCTGATGATGAATTTCAGCAGGAAGAGGATCCTGTCTCTGGCTTCTCTGAAAACTTTTTCTTCTCTGCTCCTTTTGAATGGTCTATCCTTTATTCTTCCATTGTATTGATTCAGCCTTCAAACAGTGGGTTTTGCATTGGTCAGGGTGCCTGCTTCCACACTTGGAACTTCGGGAATGCTCCTGCAGGCTCTGCACAATGCTTCGTTAATGTTCAGAATTTCTCCTGCTTGTTTGTTTTGGTATCTAGTGGCATGCAAAAGCATCATTCTGCATGAACCACAATGTGGCAGTGCGCAACTTATGATTTTACATCAGCTCAAGCTCTGTGGGATATAATCCTTCCATTTGCCCTTTCTTCCAATGTGCTGCTTGTGTTCCTGTCCAAGCCTATTGTAATTCTTCCTCACGCAGTGCTGGCTGTGCTGTTTGGATTGTCCTGTGAGCCTCGTTTCAGTGTAGTTGTTAGCTTTTCCAGGTTTCACTTACTTGATCCCAGTTCTGTTCCATCAAGTACCACATGCTCAGTGTGTGCTCAGTGTGGTGTGGAGTTGCCATGCAGATGTCCTCTGAGGGATTTGGGTACAATGAGACCTAATAATAGACAAGAAACGGGAGCCAGTTTGTTGGATTTATTCACTCTGTTATTTGTAAGTTGTTGTAAATTGCCAAACCTCTACAACTTAGTCTTTCCTAGTTTTGAAGCATGGTGCTGCAAGTCCTCATCTGCAAGAGCTGTACATGTCAGCTCTAGGTGCAGGATTCTGCCACCTGCCCAAAGTAGCAGGGGAACATGTCAGGGGAACAAGTGGTGCCTGTCTCTCTTGGCCAGTCTAACCTGGGGCCTGAACCTATCTCTCAGGTGAGAGGAGCAGTATCACACAGAGGTGTGCAGGGATTCAGCCATGCTACACGCTGAACTGAGCAACCCCCAAGGGCAGGCTTGAGCTAAGGCCTCACTGAGCATCATCCAGGGAACTTGTTCTCTCCTAATCTGCCCAGGAGCCTACCAGGACCAGTTGTGTTAGACTAGGCTGGAGAAGGAGGCTTCCAGTTTGATAGTGGAGTTTCCATCACTAGAACTGGCTGTGTGATTCAGAAGACAGGTTCAGAGACTGACAGGGAAAGGACATGACTGCAGGCAGTCAGGCATGGAGACACAGACACAGAGGTTCAGTAGCAGAGGACAGGAAAATTGTTCCAGCACTCTTGTCTTTGGGATGGAGGAGGAGAGGCCTCAAAAATGGTTTGTGTGCAGAATGCTCCTCAGGGTTTTTCACAGTGTGATCTAATGCTTAGCAGATGAGTACATATGGAGAGACTAAAGATGCAACCAAGATTTGCAAGATCTCCCTCCTCCTAAGGACATGTACCATCAGCTGTCTGTCTTGTACTTGCATTATCACATTCTCATGTTGCTACTGAACGCCTGCTATTGTGTGTTGAGGAATGATACAATGGGCTTTCTGTAAATTTGCATGATATAGTCATATTATAATAAAATATGGAAAGAGGAGGAGGGTTCTTCCATAGTATCTGTTTTTGCAGGTCTCACAAATATTTTCTTTTAATTGAAACCATGTTTAAATGCCACAGTAGAACTGGCTGCCAGTCAAGTGCCAATCACCACTGATACGTATGGCACTTCTTGGTATTAATTGGATGTGCATTATGCTGCTGTTCTCTGTACACAGAACCAATATGCAAATCTGATGGTGTTCATTTTTTTGCTGAGGTATGTGCAAGAAAAGCACCCTGCTAACTCGGCCTTGGCTGTAAATGTAAAATAGGTGTCTCCATAATGGATTGTGTTGTTTCTTGATAAGATGACACCAAGGTAATCATTGGAACTCTGCACAGTGTTCCCAATTATTGTAGGAAAACACTGAATTATGTTCTGTGCTGAGTTAGCTTGAAGCAAGAGAATGTAAGTGCCTGCAAAACACAGGGCATTTGGCAGTGCACTTGCTCAGGCTGCCTGTGTAAAAGGACTGAGCACAGGAGCAGTGGTCTGCCTGAGGGGAAGGCCAGACTGTCAAAGAGGAGAGCTGGCATCCAGTCAGCCCTCTCCGAGTTCCCTCGCCAGGCTCTCTGTAACTGCATGATCGCAGCTTTCCTCCGAGTGCTTCCCACGTCCATCTCTTCCCTTTCCGAAAAGCCCTGCAGGGCCAAGTCATCTTTGTCTGTCCTGCTGTGGTCACCTTGCTCACACATCATCTGTTCACAGGGCACTGTAAGCTGTGTTCTGTCACCCAAAAGCTTTTTGTTAAAGCCTTTCAGCTCCTTAGTAAGTATTTGCTTTAAAGAAAGGAATTAGTCATTTGCAGCACAATTTTTGTTTCTCTCCTAGGCCTCAACCGTACCGGGCCCTGAAAGAATCTGATAGTGCTGATGGGGAAGAGGCAGCCAGTCCAGAGAAATCCAAAGAGCCTCTGCCCCCAAGCCCTCTGCTCTTCAGCAAGGACACAGAAGTCAACCTCCTTGAAGACATTTTCCCAAACTTAGAAGTAGAAGCACAGCCTCAACCTCTCAGCCAGGCTAAGAGCCTCGAAGACCTGCGGACTCCCAAAGAAGAGGGAGATCAGCGATGCACGTTTGACTACCAGGTGTGGAGAGGCTTCCATGTCTGCTGGGGGCTTTGCACAGAGCCAGGGCTGCCTGGCTGCTGTTATTCTCAGAGAACATTTTCATATTATTGGGTAGCTGCTTCCCTTTTCCAGACATTTACTCGTGAGTTTTACAATTGATTTCTGAATTCAGAAATTCTTGGAATCCAACTCAGTTACAGGACAGGAACTTCTTCCATTAAACCCACAGCTTTTACTTCTAAAGGAGGAAATATTTGCCGTGTTCCTTAGAATCTGTTCTGTCCATTGGCTATCACACAGGGCTGTCTTGTAAAGTGATGCTCAGCAGTAGGAATGAGCACCTAGAAATGTTCAGGTCCCCTCCAAACTGCCTGGGTTTTTTATGACCTTCTTCTAATCTGACCATTTTGGTCTAGGCATCACTGGAACAGTCTAGATTGGAGAAGAGAGATTCTATATGACAAACTTCACTGAATATATGCAGCATAGAAAGTGCCAAACTGAAACAGAGTCTGAGATCTTGATGTGACATGAAAAAGAAAATAATTTTAACCTTATAATAATATTAAATTTAGGGTTATATCCAGATAGTTCATTTGACTTTTTTTTTTTTTTTTTCATACAGCAATTTAAGCTTCTTAATTTCTGTGCCTTAGGTACAGGTACATGCTCCTTACCTACCTAAAAACAGATACCACAATATGTCACAGGTGAGTTGTGCATCAAAGAGCAGAAATTTGAACAACAGAGTCCTGCTTCTGGTTCCCTGTCTCTCTAGCCTGCCAGCTGCTGTCTCTGTCCTGAGGTCACACGCTGTGGACAGATCCTCCTCCCTCTTAGCTCAGCAGTCTGTCTTCACTTGATGCTGGATGTTGTGAGAAGATCAGTAAAAGTTAATGTGTTTGCTTTTGTTTGTTTTTTCTCATGCTTTCTTTCAGAGAATGGATCTTGGTGCATCTGAGAGGAACAAGATTGTGCAAACCATGAAGCTGTCTCACCCTTACAACAAGCTGTGGAGCATGGGTCATGATGACATGGCTATTCCTACCAAGTATTCCCAAAGCTCACCAGAAAGGCCCCTGACTGCACTTGGCAGCATGTCACCGATCACAAGGAGACCCCGGAGCAAAGACAGCATTCTGGCTCCTGCAGAAAAGGATGAATCAAGTCCTGTCATTCAAGGGAACATCACTATTCCTAGGCCACAGGGAAGAAAGACTCCTGAACTGGGGATAGTGCCACCACCACCAGCACCCAGGGCTTCTAAGCATCAAACTCCAGCTGGGCCAACAGAAATTCTCACTACCCACACTACAGGACAGAGCCATTTGGTTTCAGATTTTATCCCAGAGCCCTTTGGAGCTGGTAGTGTGTCCTTAGACCCTGAAATCCAGCAGTCTCTAAATTATTCTTCTCATCCATCTCAGCTTTTGTCCAGTGCCACTAGCAGAGCTGAGATGCTCCAACCTGTCAAAGTGAAGACAGATAACACAGGTAATGAAAGTGACTACCTTCTGAGCCTGCTGGATCCACTGAAAACAGCCAGCTGGCAAAGCAGTGACCTACAGCAAGGTCCCCACAGCCTGCAGAGCTCAGCCATTCCACCTTCTGCAGCTGGCTTTGTCTCAGTGGCAACGGACTTTGTATCTCCTCCAGCAGCATCATTTGTCCAACCTATTGGTTATCCTTCTGCAGCACCTCCACCTTTTTTACAACCATCCCCTAATCCATTTACACAAACAATGCCAGGAGCCCTGTCAGTGTCTCTAGTTAGACCTCCAAGGGGCAATTTCACCCCCTCTTTAGGTCATGCTTATAGCTCTAGCTTCATAACACCTAGCTCTAGCTTCTACCCAGCACAAAGACCTCAGCCAAACATTTCTACACTATCCATGCCAAACTTGTTTAGCCAGGTTCCATCTGTGCCACCTGCTGGCTCCTTACTGCTGCAGAGCCACAACCCTTCTGCAGCAAGCTCTCTACAGTCAGCAGCTTTAAGTGGGCCTTCCAAACCCAGAACATTACAGGTGGGCCAGTCCAACTCAAAGATGGATCCCAAACAAGCAGTAGCTCTCCTGTCCAATGAACCCCCTTTGATCCCTGCCAGGCCAGCTAAGGGCATAGAGCCAGTGTTACTGTTCTCAAAATCTGAGGAGACAAAAGATCCATTTGAAGATTTGTTGAAAAAGACAAAGCAGGATGTCTCATGCACACCAGGTAAGGTTGAACAGCTCAGAAAGCAATGGGAGACCTTTGAGTAACACTCCCAGAGGCCTTTTGACATCACTTTGGAATTGACAGAGGACGGGTTTTGTTTTTTTTCAACCAGCATAAACCAAGCATTTCTTTCTGGAAGGCTGAGCCAGGAGAGCTGCAGGACCATCTCCATGCTGGAATTCACACATAATTGCTTTTTGCCCAGAGTTCAGAGTCCTTCATTGTCATGGTCCCTACAACTGCTTCCTCACTCTGCCACTGAAAGTCCCTGGGACACCTGTGCTGCCCAAAACTTGAGGGTAGCTGGATTGAATTGGGTTTTCCACACAGAGCTTTTCAATGTCATTAGCACAGCTGGGAGCACAGCACATTGCACTGCTGGTCCTTCCTGCCTGTGTGCAGGGTGTGCAACTTGTCTTGCATTGCACACAGAGCTGCAATGCTCTCCTTTCACAGCTCAAGGGCAGCAAGCAGAACCAGCCTTCTGGGCTGTACCCAGTTCATCTTAGGTTCTGAGGTTGTCCTGCCTTGAAATAGACCTTGAGGTCAGACTATTGGCTGGCCTATTGTTGCATATTTTTGATTTTCCTCCCCCAGCACAGTGGCAGAGAGGCCACAGGGTCCTCTCTGGGGCAGAATTGTCCAAATTCCTCCCTGCAACAAATCCATAGTGCAGAGCAGTGGCTCAGGGTTTGGTCCTGCATCTTTGTTGGGAAACTGGAAACACCAGCAATTGTTTTTTTTGTTTTTTGTTTATTTGTTTGCTTTTGTTAAATCAGAAAATAGAGGCCATCAAGAGTATCCTAGATCTTATATAGGTGTATGTTAGGATTATATATAACTATTATAAATGACAGTATGGGACATAACATCTGACTTGATTATTACAAACAAAGGAAAAAGATAAAAGAACTGGCTATGAAAATTCACAACCCATGAGCTGATGTGAGGTTCCAGTTGAGCTGGGCAAGTGCTGGGAGGGCAGCATGGCTGTCACTAATGGACTTCAGGACTGCTCATTGCTGTCTGGAACCGACCTGGGCTTTCTCCTGGTCTATAAAGCTCTTGGCTCTGTCAACCACGCTGATGAACTGCAGTCTTCATCACACTGTTGACTGGACATTAACTGGACCTGTGAGGTCATGGAGTACAAAACCACAATGCAAAGGCTGAAGGGTACGTTCATTTGAATTTTCTGAGACACTTGTCTGTGGCAATAGTCTTCTTAAGAAATTGCATCTCTTCTAGAACCTGCTGTCCTTGCAGTGATCACTTTTGGTTTATTTCAGTGATGCTTTTTGGTTTTGTTTTGTATTTGGGCACGATCTGATGGTAAACATTTACTCTAGCAGAGGAAATCACATCACCACTAAGCCTTTGATAAAGGAAATAATTTTGGACACGTGGGGAAATTATGTAAAGCTTTATCTGATTTCCAGTGTATCTATTTTATTCATATAATCTTGGAAGATTTCTTACTCTAGTGTATGGAAATGACTGTCAATGCATTTGAGTCCGTGCAATACAGAAGCAAAAAACTCCAGGTATCTGCAACACCAACATCAACAGTTTGGGAAAGCCCTCAGTACTACTGCTACTCTGGCAGGCCACTTGTTTGGGTTTGTGTTTTCTTTTTGTGTTGGAAGAGAGATGGTTTTAGTATTGCATAGTAAAATATCTGAAGTCTAAGCAGTTAGTTCTATTTTATTTTATGCAGCTCAGAAGATGAACCTTAGCTGTAAATTCATCTGGGAATTTCAGGGCTTTGCTGTGAGCTAGATGATAGAAGGTTCTCAGTCCGGGTGGCTGTGTGCATGCAGCAGGAGCTGTGTGTGTGACAGCCCATTGCAGGAGCACAGCCTCTTCTTTAAAATTCCTGCTGCCACATACTGCTGCTGCACTGAGGAGGCCTCTTGCATATGCCGAACCTGGCAGAGAAATGCTCAGGTAATGCTGGGTCACTGCAGAGCCCTCCCATTGCTGGTTATTTCACTCTGCCCCTAGGATGGAATATTTGATGCAGTTGATTATTGTTTTGGGGTTTTTTTTTTTGTTTTGTTTTTTTCCAAAAAAAAAGCATTCTTGGCTTATTTTGTAAATCAGTTCTGAGGCACTGGAAAGTATTGACACAAATGGCATTAATCACTCTTTGCTTTAATTTGAAGGGTGGAAGGGAGGGGGTTGAGCACATCTCTGTGATCCAGGAGTTTGTGACCTTCGTCACTTCTTGAAGACACTCTGGGAAGCAGGGGACTGTTTTATGTGCTTCTCATAATAAAGGAATCAGGTTGTCTCTAGGGCAGTATTTTAGGTTTGAGGGGTTTTTGTCTTACTTAAACTCAGGAATTCCCAATATGATTCATTCCTAACAGTGCCAGAGGTAAACTGTGTTTGTCAGGGAGAGCAAGTGGGATGTAAAACACTTCTGCTTCAGCTGTATTTTGGATGTGTTTACTAATCTAGTGAATGAAGTGTTCTTCTATACATCAGTGACTTTAGATTCAGCTTTGTATGTTTTCCTGTGCATTTCCCTTGGTTGCTTGGTACTGCTTTGCCTATTTAAAGATGCATTCTTCCACTAGAAGTAACTTTTATTTTTAAAAACACCCAAACTTTTTAAAAATTTCTGATGCACCTGATGCTGTACAGATGACAGAACCAGTTTTGCATCTCACTTTTATTAGCCTGATTAAGACCATTTTAGCCTCTGGAATTGGAAGCTGTGGAGACACAGAAGTGTTCTGTTGGTGAAGCTCTTTCTCTGGTTTCCTTGCACACAGGTGACAAGTACAAGAGCTTTGCGATTCCTCTGCACACACTAGGAAGTTATTTTCTGAGCTGCTCAGATACCATCCCCTACCCCCTCCCCCCCACCCTATCCTCTTTTTCATGTGCGTGGGAAAAGATTAAGTGGGAGATTGACATCTGCCTGGACTTCTTTCCAATTTGGAGGTGTTTAGCTTTTCAGTAACTGACGACTGTAGCATTTCTCCCTTTAACCAGCCACAGAACACCATGGATTCAGTGACTCTGAAGAAAGCAGTGATGCAGTGCCCAGTGCCATGTTTTTGTTCATTGGGAATGCTGAGCAGTGCTGTCTTCCAAACAGCATGTAAGTAACAGCTAATGGCCTCTTACACTCTGTCTTTCCACACCGTGGCATTTATTCATCTGCTTGGGCACTTTTTTGTTGTTGGCTTACTCCTTTTGTGCTCACCTGGCAGGCTTTATGATTTCTTCCAACATCCGGAGATTAAATTGGTTAGTGATGAACAAGAAGCCTGTTAGCGGCTGCTTCTTGCAACATCTAGGTTTGGAAAACAACCTGTTTTCCTTTGCTTCTAGCTGGTTAGCAGCTCTCAGTATTTGAAAAGGGAGGCAGTGAAGACATGGCTGTTGCAGTCCCAACCTGTTCTTTGGGAATGGAAAAGGTTGTAGTGGTGGCTGAGACAGATTTTGGAGAGTGAGAGGTGGCAAGTCCACTGGGCACAGGGCTGGGACAGTCTTAGACCTGTATTTTCAAATGGCTCCATGCAATGACATCATAAAACCACCCTGAGCTTGTAATTCTTTGTAGCACTGTAAAAGCCCCTGCACCCTCCTGCAGTACAGGGCTCTGGGCAGTCACCCATAAAGATGGAACAGTTTTCCTGGGGCTGATTTGCTTTGGTCATTGCCAGGACCCTTGTCTTTTCTCATGGGGCTGGGAATTGCATTCCCAGGGGCAGAAAATGAGTTGCTTGCTGGCCTTTGTGAGCTGAACATATCATTAGCATGCATTTCAATTATCTCTCTCTGGTTTCAGGCTTACCTGGTTGCTTTCAGTGCCCCAGTGCCCCTTTTGCCCCATGCTGTTCATGTTCAATGTGGAGCAAGGTGGATGTGCACTGGCTTCAGTGCTGGATTTACTTCTGGGAGGTGTGCCAGTCTCTGGCTGCAGGCTTTTATTTCACTGCCCATGGACACCTCCAGTTCCCAGAACCAGTGCAGCCATTTGAATTACACTGGAGCAATTTATTCCCACATTCTGATCTTCTTTCCATCTGCTGCTCTGGTTTTGTCCATGTAGACAGATCTGCTGCCAGAAAAGGGCTCCCAGCTCCTCTGCAGCTCTGCTGCTGCCCACACCCACACCCCCCCCCCCCCCNGCCGCAGGAGTTGGTCCTGGCTCATGCCACAGGAATGCCATGCTGTTGGGAATTTCATGGTTCTATCCACATCTGATCTTTGTGTCTTTGCTCATAAAATAAGGGACTAATGGTGAAATGTAGCAGGTGAACAGAAAATGCAGCAGGTGTTGACAGCCTCCTCTTTTTCTACAGCAGCTCTCTACAGGCTGCTGTGCTTCAGAGGGGTCTGCCCTCAGAGCTCTGGTGTATGACAAATAAAAACAATCTGAAATTTAATGTAATTCTATCTCTGAAAGTGGTGTTTAGGTTTACAGCTGTGCAGACTGTCTGTACAGCCCAGAAGCAGCCATCTAGATACTGAGTTACTCTTCAGAGGAAAATTAGTCACAAGTCAAAGGAACAAGGTTCATTTTTAAACCAAATTTTATTGCAAATATCTTCTGAGGGACATTCTAATTATTTACAAATTATAAAATTTACAGTTACAAAAAAGATCAGAATCATGATCATTACAGCAAACCCAGTTTTGTGAAAAAATATATTCAAAAATTAAATATCAAAAGCAAGTTAAATTCATTATTGAAAAACAAAAACTTTCATAAATTATGTTGCAGAAATGTTCAAGACACTGACAAAGAATTGTAACTTTTTTGCTAGTACTGGCTTTGGGTGCTTCAAATGAACACATCTGTTCTGCTAATCCTGGAACGCGACTGAGCAGAGGCTTCCTGCTGCCTGCCCTGGAGCAGTAGGGGCTGCAGACACTGCTCGCAGTGTGCTGCTTTTTAGAGCTCCCCTGCTGAGGGGGTTGTAGCTGCTTGTTGCCTTTCAGGATACTTCAGTAGCTTTGTAATAGTTCTTACAACACAGTTCTGGGTTTTCTCTCAAAATAATACAGGCTACGGAATTTTTGGTTCATTTAGATCCTGTTTTGCTGCCTCATTTTTCTACAACTTCCACACAAAAAAGAGGAGTGAAACTAAAACTGCAGAAGTTCTCACCTGTTCAGGCAGCAACCGGAACGTTAATCAGAGCTGAGTTTTCAGAGACCTAAAGCATGTCCTAAGCTTGTTGCAAGTTTGTTAGGAGTCACTATGGGATGAAGCAAACCACACCTACCTTTGCAGTGAGGTGAAGGCTACCAAGCAGGCTCTGACAGGATGCTCTGCCACAGTGTATGGACCAGCCCACTGCTGCTATCTGGGGACCTGGGGTCCTTTCTCACCAGGAGATAACCCCAGACTTAAGACAGGGACAGACTGGGCCCAAGGGTGAATGTTTCTACAGAGACAATGCCTGGGGCCTGCCCCTCAGGTCTGCTCTCCCCAAGAAGCCTTGCTCAGTGTGGTCATTCTCCTGTTGCACAAACGCTGCTGTGCAAAACCACACTCACCTCTTTCCTGAGGTGAGCAGCTTAACCAGTTCCGCTGCAGCGAGGGGACAACAAGGTGGCTGTCTCTGAGCATGAATTAGACCTTGCTACATAGCAGCTGGAAAACACCCAGAGCAAGTTAGAAGTAACAGCAGTGTTATTGCTAATAAATAAATGCAAGCCTCAGTGGGGTGAAGTTAGACCATGCCTTTCTGTACCAGTACTATGTCCAACCCCTCCCAAACCACAGCCAGATTGAGTGCTGCTCTTTCTCCATTTCCCCAGTGTTAGTAACTCCACATACAACATACTGTCTTGTCTCTCACTGAGCTGGGCTTTTCTGTTTTCTTAAATTTTCATTCTTCATCATGTATCAGCAATTGGCTGCAAGCAGAAGAGCTGATCTTAAGCAGACAGACCCAGTCAGTAGTTCTAAACCCCTCCTTTGCTTAGAACTACAGAGAATATACAGCTATAGTAAAAAAGTAATCCAGAGGCAAAGGAGGACAGTGTTTTCTTCCAGTGTGGTGCCCACTATGGTGGGCAGTCACATCCTGCTTAACAACAGTGGTTTGGAGAGTAAACAGCAGCCACTGTTTGCTAAACTGTTTCTTATTGACAGTGGTAGCAGTTACCCTCAAATGCCAATGATTTGAGATCTTACTGGGCCTGCTGTTCTGCTTTTCTTTCCACAGGCTTTGCCATGTTACACTAAGGAAGGGCTGGCATACTAACAGCTACAACAGTAACAGTAAAGCCACAGAATACAGACCTGTCTTGGGGCAGCGTGGAGAGTGAGGGCTGTGTTCATTAATTACAGCAGTTAGCTGAATGCCACTCTTCTCTACTGATGAGCCCACACCCATCTGTCCCAAGAGGGACAGTACCTCCTGCCCTCTTCACACAGGCAAGTAACCACCTAATGTTCAACCACCGACTGTCTTGCTAAGATGTCTTCTATGGTCATGCTCCTGGCCATGAGCCAGCCTTTGCTGTGTGGAGATGCCAGCAGCTGGGAAAGGACATCCAGCTGCTCACATCAGCCTTGCTGTAAGGTCTGACCAAAGAGAGGGATCAGGTTTTCTACATACACACATCCTTCTTTCAAGGAAGTTAATGCTGTAACTGGCAACTCAGTCTCAGAAAGGCACTTAAAATAGTCCTGTGGTTTAGTCTGGTCTCAGGAAGAGATTTGGTACTAGTGTCTAACAGCACAGTTTTACTGACTGTCTGGTAATTTGATAGCTACCTCTGGCCTGATGGGGGAAGGACAGCAGCAGTGCTAGGAAGGATCAGCCCTGTCCTATCTCTGCAGGGGAAGCACAGACACATGGCTTTGACAGGGCCACCTTATTCAATACCGTGGTGTGGTCCCTGCCACTGCACCCTGCCTTGCTTCTCTGCTCTTCCTGCTGGCTGCAGCACAGTGACAGTTGCTGTGGGACTGAGGGCAAGGCAGAGGTGGTGACCCTGAGCAGTTTTTGCTGGTGACAGTCCTGCAGTGCTGGTGGAACACTACCCCCACCCCACCCCGCCCCCGCTGCTTCTCCACAGGAGCCTCTTTTATCCTCCCAGACTTTACTGGTCTTGTTGCAGACTGATTTTGTACAAATCTGCTCTGGAAAGAGCAGCAGTAACCAAGCAGCTGGATCTCCCTGCCAAGGAAGAGCAGGCAAGTTGCCTATAGCCCATGGAGTAGCTTAAAGGAGTACAGACCTGTCCTACAACACATCAAGACCTAAGACAGAGACGCTGCAGCAGTTGCATGGTTGTTAAAGGACGACACAGCACCTGTTGTGTGACCCCAGGTCTTAGATCAGCCGCTCGGTTGGTGGCATCTTGATTACATTCCACATTTCCACTCGAGCCCCGTCTTTTTCTTGGCGGCTTGGGCTGTAGGTTCCCTGAGTTGCTCTCCTCCTCTTCATGGCAAGCGCTGTGGCTGCAACGAGTGCAAGCAGAAGGGCAGCCCCTGCAGTCCCGACTGCTCCCACGACAGAGGAGTTGCTAAGATGTGCCCAGACTGGCTGCTGCGGTAGAACAGGTTGTTACTTATTCAGAGCTTCCATCAGGACGGTGCTGCAGTTCACAACCCTCAGCCCAGTTCCCCAGCACCGCTGTGCTGTGCTGTGCTGATAGCAGTGCTAAAGAGGAGCTCTTCCCCCCACACCTTTCACTGTCCCCTCCATGTCACATGAGTCCATGGAATACAGAAGCAGCCCAGTGATTCTTTTCCTGCTCATCTCTTCCCCTCCCATGCACACCTCAAGTTCAGCACTCAGCTACAGATACTGCCAATAGCTCCTGCACTGACCCCCCCAAGCCCTGCCCCCCCCCCCCCACTCTCCACTCCCCCCCCCCCCCCCCCACCCTCCCCCCCCCCCCCCAGTTCTGACTGCACCTCTCCTGTGCAGTACCCACGGGAATGTTCAACAGATCACTTCATAACCCATTGATGTACAATGATTTCAGTAATTCCTGACAGTTCCCAGTAACACAGTGGTGGGCACAGGGCAGGTCACAGCTGCTGTTGCTGACTGCTTGTGAAATCCTCACTCACCTGAGCTGACAAAGCTTTGAGTGCCATTCAGTTGTTGACCAAAACAGAGCAGTATATACAAAACAATCATAAATACCCTCTATACAACACTACTCAAAGTACACATCAATTGTAGCTGTAATTAGTGCCTAATTTAACCCTGCCTTTTAAAGCAGATTTAAACTATGCCACTGCTGCCTGAGTGAGGGGGAGTGGAGGCAGACCAAATTCAAAGCAGGTGCACCTCAACAGCTCCTGTTGAGGCCAAGGCACAGGACAGTCCATGGGGCAGAAGGGGGTAAAGAGGCTCACTCTGAGCCAGTGAGTGCAATGGACTCCATTAACTGCCACCAGCTGGAACAGCTGCTGCATACACAGGCTGCCTTGTACATCTAAGTCCATGTCTTCATTACCATGCCTTAAGGAAACTGAGATAGGGTGGATCTGCTGCTGCAAGTGCTGGAAAAAAAGATCAAGGTCAGAGCAGACCTTGCAGTTTCATCTCCTTGCCATGGTAGTGCCTATATTAACCGCTCTTCAGGTGGCACCTTTAGGACACTGTCCATCTCCAGCCGAGCTCCTGCCACTTCTTGCTGGCTCGGGCTGTAGGTTCCCTCTGATTGGCGCCTCTTCCTTGCAGTGAGAATCATGAATATGAGACCAATACTGAGCAGCAGCAGAGAGCCACAGGCTACAGGGACAGCTACTTCAATTAGTGGGGAGGGGAACAGAGCACCTGGAGTCCCTTTCTGTAAAAGAAATTAATGGAGAAACAATGAAACTCCAGTGTTTACAATAACTTAACTCAAAGAACCCAAAATGGTCAGACCAGAGGGAAACAGATTTTGAGAAAAGCAAAGAAGTGCATATCTGTGTCTGAATGGAAAAGAAAAGGAGCACATACAGGGCTTGAGGGCACCTGCAAGAGGAATGCTCATGTCCAGTCTTTAAATCTCTCCACAAAACACCTTCAAACTTAACTTTTCCATATGGATAATTTTTAATCCAAAGAATAAGCAGTAACATGCTCTGCATTTTTCTTCCAGTTGAAAACTAGTGACACCAACTGATGGCTCTGGTGAAGCTGATCTCAACAGGGTAGAGTTGCAAACAGAGATGGAACAGTTACATAACAATAATTCATGCAGGGCACATGGATGGAGTTACCACAAGGAAGAGAAGAGCAGATTCCCAGAGGTGGGCAATGAAGTGGCACAGAGTCAGCATAGCTAAGTGGAAACAATTTGTGGGATGAGTCCTGGTGCAAGATGCCCCTTGCATAGTGCTCCCCTGTGAAGGTGATGCTAAGCAGTTTGTTACAGTTAGAACAGTAGCACCGTGGAGCCTGAGCAACACTTAAGCCATTATTAGATGAAGTGAAACTGTCCAAATCAAATGACACTCCATATTCTCCTCTCTGCTTATGGCTGGTCACAGCCCCTTCAGGTTGCAATGCCAGTCAGCATCCCTGGTGGAGAGCTTTTCAGGACCTCCTTACCAGCATCAGACTGAAATATGTAGGTGTCACTAGGGAAGAGCTAACCAGTTTTGCAAAAATATGAAAGTCAATGTGGAGTAATCTAAATTTTCAATAACTAGAAAATTTCCCTGAGCAGGGGAACAATACTAAAAAAAGTTCAGTGATGCTTCCGATGGCAAGGCAGAGAATTTCCTCAGCTATTCAGTTGTCCATTGCAGCAAGATGATACACAGCTCTCAGATTCAGCACTTCCTAGGAGCTGTGGTGTGTTTTGGGCTTAACATTCAGCAAATCTCAAAGCCAAAGGAAAGCCCTGGATACAAACCAAGAACTGACAAATCTTGCAGAAATTTGATGAAGTATTAGGGCAAAAGATTTCAAATAATTTAAACAGGGTGAATGGTGATTGCTAAACTCTTTGAATTTGTAGCATAAAACTTTTGAATTGCAAAGGACACACTTCAGTGTCCAAATGATGGAAAAATGCTGTGGACAGACTTGAAGACCATTTTCAGCAGAAAGAGGAGGACATTACAAAANGATGCAAGATGGAGATGATTTAAGGTCTGAGTATTAATGAGAGAAATGCAGCCAGGTGAGTAGATTGTGGTGAAATTAAGGATGGTATGGAACGCAACAGAAAACTAAGAAATGGTGGCATTTTTATCATTAATGAGAGTGTTAAAATTACAATAATAACTAAGAAAGATTTTTTTTTTTTTATTGCTAGCCATAGTACCTGACACCTTTCAGATAAACCCAAAAGAATTCAAGGTTGGTTCGTTACAGTGTTTGGATGCCACACAGGCTGTGCTCATGTCACAAAGCAACAGCCCACAGAAGGAAGATTTCCAGAGCACATTTCAAAATGACTGAAGCTCAAGCTGACTGTGAGCCTGCCAAGACTGAAGTGATGTGCCAGGGGTTAATGCTGGTTTGGCACAGCATGCAGGTTAGTTACGCGGTACTAACACTGCAGGAGTTCTTTGCAGTCCACCCCTCTCTGCCTTCCACAGCTCTTTAGTTGCTACTGGTGGTGGGAGGGAAGAGCACCTCTCACATCCCATCACTTCTGTAACTGCCACTAATAGCAAGCCAGCCACAGCCACACCTGTCCTGCCTCCCCCACCCCCAGGCTCTGTCCTTCTCAGAGGGAAAAGACAGTTCTGCAAGAAGTCATGGAGATGATGAAAATGAATCTACAAGAGGTGTCCTGGGACAGAGGAGCCAGAGAGGCCTGAAGGAGCTATGCATGCAAGTAGGCAATGCCAGGGTGACCTTGTGGTATATGCATTACTGAGCCTGACATAACAGCAACAAACTCTGCTTGGGCACAGCCTGTCCATGCAGTCTGGGTTAGTACATTCCCAGGTTACCAGAGAAGCCACTGTCCATGCAAGAGCTTTACAGAGAAAATGCAAGTGTAAGATGAAGCAGCTTCCACACAGGCAGGAGGGCAGCCTCTCATAACAGGAAAAGCCTTGCTGAGCCTGCCCCTCAGCAGACAAAGGGTCCTACTTTTTCCACTTGTACTTGAATCACTTTTTGCCTGACTTAATCTGACTTCTCTTCTCCAAATACATCCATTTCAACCCAGATGAGCTTTGGGAAGGGAAGACACTTTGTAACTCTCATCCAAGACAAAATGCCATCTGAAATGCCATTCTCCAGCAAACTAGGGGCCAGATAGCAGTAGTATCTCCTTTCTGCAGGTCTAGTCCAGTAGTTTGATTACTGTCCAAACTGTCATGAAATCTAGGGAAAGTTGCAGGCAGCTCTAGAAACTGTATGGCAGCCCATGCAGATACTGAAAAGCATTTGCTGCTAGAGTCTGACATGGCAAGAGCACTGCAGAGATGAAGATTCCCACTTCAAGTTGCTTTGGCAGCAGCTGATTTCCTCAGTCAGTGTGCTGTAGCCAGGACACATGCAGAGGCTATGCCACAGGCAGGCAGCCTTACCAACACCCTGCTACCCACAGAGCCTACTGAGCCCACTGCTGCTGCAGTCAGGCGCTTCCCCGAGCAAAGGGAGGTGCTTACGTTAATGTCGCAGCGCTCTCCTGTGTAGCTGGCACTGCACAAACACTCGTACTTGTTCTCAGAGCCTTGGCACGTGCCTCCGTTCTGGCAAGGGTTTGGGTCACACTTGTTTATGTTGATTTGACAACTGGAAAGGAAAAGTGCATTAGAATTAAATGAAGCTTCTCACCTCTGTGCTTGTGCTATAGAACTTGAGATCATGTAGCCTACAGAAGCCTCGTTTATCTGAAAAGTCCTGTTGCAACTTTTTCAGCTGCTTTCTCCAGGGTCCAGCCACATGAAATTTTGACCCATTCATATCAGTCATTTTGCCAATTCTGTGTGACCAATACCAGCACAGTTAATGAGTTCACACAAGGCACAAGAACTATGTGGAAGGCATTGTGGAGTCTCCTTCTCTGGAGACATTCAAAACCTGCCTGGATGTGTTCCTGTGTGACCTATTCTAGGTGATCCTGCTTTGGCAGAGGGGGTTGGACTGGATGATCTTTCAAGGTCCCTTCCAACCCCTGACGCTTTGTTAGTCACACTGCCAAAACTGGGACTGGCAGCAGCATTACGCTAAGCCTGCCTCTTCCAAAGACCAGTTAGGCTACAGCTTTGGAGCAGTTACTCTAATAACAAAAGGATAAAGCATTTGACCCTGCTCAGCTGTCCCACTGATGTAAGAATGCCTTCACAGGCACCAGGAAACAGCACTTACTTCCGTCCAGTGAATCCTGGCTTGCAACTGCAGTTGGCTCCCCAGCTCTCCGTGACACACTTGCCACCATTCAGGCAGGTGAAGTTCTTACCACACTGCTCAGGTGGGAACGGCCATCTGGGAAAAGCAAGAGACAGCTTAAAGCAGTTGGGTTTGGAGAAGGGAAAATGGCTCAGAGGAGAGTGGGCTGGGGAGGATTAAGCACAGTCACTGGTATTTCTAGGAAGCAGTCTGACACAAGGAGAGAAGGGAATGGTCTCAGAAATCTGTAACATCATAGTGTTACTTTGAGCATGCCCAGGGAACACACAGGAGCCACAAACTCACAGAGTTGCCTGTTCTGGCTGATGAAAACACAACCAGAGCCAGGCTGTTGTTAACACTGAACTGCAGCACAGCTGGGCCACAAGAAGGACAAAGCAGGTACAAGGTAACTGTCTGCACCAGAATAAAGCAAGGACAACAGGAAATTCCACCTAGGTAGGTCAGATAAACAGTTACATGGCTGAGCTTCAGTTAGCTCAGTGTTCACTTTGAACTGACACAAGTATGTGGATGTTGAAGTAATGTGCTGACTCCTACTTCCTTTACTGATATGAGACATACCATTGACACTAAAATATGCTGGATTTTTCCCAAATAGAAATGCTATAAATATAGACCTTAAAAAAAAAAACCAAAAAACAAAAACACCCCAGTCTTCCTCCTGACTCCATACCAGCTTCCCACCAAATTGTACATGAGTTCCACAAAGGGATCACAAAATGTGCACTGCTAAGCAGTACAGGCAGTCAGATGACAAGTCAAGAACCCTTTTTTCGCCCAGTACAAAGTTCGTAAGAAGGAGGATAATCAAATAGATTGGGTTTTAACCAATACACAGAACCAAGGCCCTTAGTCAGAGGAACAATGCCACAAAATACAACCAAGCCCTTTGTTGAAGGAACACTTTATCAATCTAGGACTGCATTTGTACTTTAATGTTATAAGAGTTGGCAGCAATGGGCACCTTCATCAGCACCAAGCTGAGTGTCACTTTAAAGCTGGCTGTGTCCCACTAGTAGCAGAACTAACCACCATTAAGAACTCCTGCTACAGGTAATCTCTACAACCCAGCCTCAAAAGTTTATCAAAACCAGCATGCTCAGCAGAGATCAGATTATGATACTGGGACCATTTCTATCCCTCCAGGACATTAATGCACTCGAAACTAGAACACAGCCTGCTCCACCCTCTGGAGCTGGAGGGCTTCTTTCACTTCGTAAGACCAGAGGGCTTTTTTTTTTTTTTTTTTTTTTTTTTTTTTNGAACATGCCAGAGGGAAGTCAAATCCTGGGGAAAGGGGATTTCTTGGAGAAGAAAGAGGGAAGTGGCAACAGGCTACAATGCTTGAACTTCAAATCGCTCTGAAATGGAGCATAGGGATAGCCCACATTAAAAAGGATCCTTATCCCGTATGAGGCTGAGCTCCTTTCAGTGGGTATTTGGACCCAGACAGCATCTTCTAATTCACTGCAGAATTTGAGTGCTTTACCCAAATACTTGCAATGAAAAGCTTTCCCAAAGTGTCCCAAAGTAAAGTCCCATTTATCTGGGCACTGCTCTGACCAAACCATCTAGCACGCTTACTCGCAGCGAGGTCCTGAAAACTGTGGAGGGCACTTGCAGGAGTAGCCATAAACCCCATCGACGCAGGTAGCTCCGTTGCGGCACTGGTGTCGGATGCAGTCGTCGACGTTGATGTCGCAGCGCTTCCCAATGAAGCCCCTGAAGCACTCACACTGGAAATCTGCCACTGCGTCGACACAGTCCCCGTGAACACATGGGTTTGACTGGCAATCATCAATGTTGGACTCACAGACCAGCCCTCCCCAGCCAGCACTGCAGGCACAGCTGAAGGAATTGAACAGGTCCTTGCAGGTGCCAGCATTGAGGCATGGGCTGGAAGCACAAACATCAGCCCCAGAGCAGCCTAGCTGGATGGTCCTGCTGCTGGACTGCTGGAACTGTTCTGGTTGGGGGTACGAGAGGTGGGCAGTGAATGGCAGGTAGATCCCTCCTATGTTCACCGGTCCAAGGCAGCCAGTGAAATTTTCAGCTACAACTATCAGTGCATTGTTCTTCAGGAAGTCCAAGTTCCCAGCATTTCCCTGCAGAGTCATATTAACAGAGCCATCCAACTGAAACAGCCACCTGGAAGACAGTGCAGATGGCTCCTCCATAGACACAGAGATGGTGTGCCAGGCACCGTCTGTGACGGACTTTGGACTCAGGAAGCTGACACCTTCGATGCTATTCCCACTCCTGATGTCAATGAGCAGGGAGGAGTTCTTAATGGCTATCTGGAGGGAATCCACTTCTTCCACAGCCCGAAGCAGAACAGCATCTTCATCCCTGGTCCTGAAGTCCATATGGAGGCTGCTCAGAGTTCGAGTCACTGATGTGTTGGTGGTAAATTCAACGGCAGTGTAACTATTAAATGTTGCATTAGCCAGACCTATAATAAAGGGGTAGAGCACAAGGGAGTTGAAAGACAATTGGTGTCATGTTTGAGGCAGACCAATGGCAAACACCTGGCAGGTTCTTTTCCTTAAGAAGAATCATTTAGGCTTAGTATGAGGAGGATTACACGCCTAGCTGCTGCCATCCTTAAAGCTCTTCCTGTTTACAGTTGCACCCTTGATAATACCTGGCTCCTGTGTAGCAATCTGTGTCTCACAAAACTGCACAAAAATACAATTCCCCTTTTACTGCCAGAAAAACTATAATCAGGAAACCAATCATCTGCAGCCCATGGCAGAGATGGGAACATCTGCAGCATCCTGAGTTCCGGGACACTTTGCAGCCACTAGACAACACTCTCCCCACCCTGGGGCATCATTAGCTAGCAGGCTTTCTTCATTCACCACGGTTCTGTCTTAGGAGGCAACGAGAGACCCATTTGCAGTCTTTAACTGGGTCCTACTTGGTGCACATTGCCTGCAAAAGCATGGACCTGGGCACCACTCCTTTTTGCAGCATGTGTTTATATTTGGTGCCACAGTGCAAATGAGTGCTGCTAGAGACAGTGAAGGTTGGGGAACTCAGCAGCACATGAGCAGGGAGCAGTACTTACACACATATCCTGCTAGAACATCTATACAGGTGGTAGCTTCAGGACATGGGTCACTTTCACACCAGACTCTCTGCTCACAGAATTTTCCAGTGAAATTTGCTGGACAGCTGCAATGGAAATCATTCCAAGTGACAATGCATCTGCCACCATTCTGACATGGTTCAGACTGAAAAACAAAATGGTAGACTTTAGGAGCAGTGTAATTCATCCTTGGATCTAAAGAACTTAGTAGAGGGGAACGTGATGACAAAGATTGCCACAAACGGCACTTTAATGAAGAAAGGAGGGTAATTAAAATGGAGAGGGTGGTGAAACACTGGTCCAAGTTGCCCAGAGAGGTGGTATAAACATTCCAGGTCAGGTTGGATTGGGCTCTGAGCACCCTGCTCTAGTTGAAGATGTCCCTGCTGCCTGCAGAGACATTGGACCAGATGAGCTTTAAAGATCCCTTCCAAGCCAAATCAT
The DNA here is from genome assembly GCA_013396675.1 of Eubucco bourcierii. Lineage (NCBI taxonomy): Eukaryota > Metazoa > Chordata > Aves > Piciformes > Ramphastidae > Eubucco > Eubucco bourcierii. The sequence goes on from VWZE01003136.1 coordinate 2,242,792, forward strand.
TCTGTGATTCACATGATTTTATAAAGTCAGGGAGTATGGTGTTTTTTTTATGTGTGGCATAAAGCAGACAGTTTCTGATGTAAGGGCACCCACAAATCTTCCTTGAACTGTTACTGCTGAATAAAGGAATTCCTAAGGGAAGAATTTGTGCAATTGCAACAGAATGAAAAGAGGACTGTTCTGTAATCACAGGACCTTTAACAACCAACTGCACACATGCAGAGACAAACGAGACATCATACCTTGCAGGTGTCATCAGAGATGCAGCCCTTCACAAGATTATCATTTAGAGTCCTATTGGGTTCCTGTGGCAGACTGTAGTTCTCCACCTGAAACAACTCTATGTGGTGGTTGTTCAGCTGGATGTCCTGCAAACATCCTTTAAAATAGCCTCCCCACATATCAGTGCTGTCTGGGTTGGGATGACCACCAATGTACACTTCATAACCAGCTAAAAGAGGTCTTGCTAGGAGCTGTCCTAGCTCCAGGTACATGTCTGATTGGTGTGCACCAACAATTCCTCCTTGGAAAGAGAGAGCTACCAAATGTCTTTTCCCATCCACCAAATTTTCTGGAAACACAACAGCATCTGTAGATAGTATCTCTATCTTCAGCTTGCCATTCTTCAAGTAGATGGTGAGGCAGGGGTGAGTTTCATTGCTGATCTGCAATAGCAAGCCGTTAGGTTTCCTAGTACGAACAAAAAAGGAGATGCTGAAGTCTGCACCAAGGCTGTCAGAAAGGGTGAAAGAGGCAAAGCTGGTGGAGTTCTCTAGGCCAAACGTTGCTGCTGGGCGCTCTGAAAGAGAAAGGAACATTAAACAGCTCAATGGCAAGGAGATCCCAGCTGGCACAGGGATATGCTAAGCTACAACTCCTTTCTACCCAACATTTCCAACATGCATCAGGGTAATTATGCTCTCTCCCCACCCAGACCTATGAAGTTGAGAAGTGAAGTTGTCCTTGCTTTCTCTGGAGGACATGAATTCAAGCACCCATACAACACAAGAGGGAAACACAGGTCTAAGATTTACTCAAGGACTTTTAATCTACAAAGTTGCTTTTAAAATGTATGAATTTGTAACAGCAGAACAACTTGCCATGCTCAGGGCTCAGTAGTAAAACAAAAAAAACCAAAAAAACAAGGAACAATATTAATAAAAGCTTTTCAGGAACAAAAAAAAAGAAATGATAATAGATGATTTGAACTCAAAATTGTCAAAGACCTTCCTTTAACAAGGTACTTGATCTACAAAGCAATACACTCCTATTCATCCTCAACTCAGAAGCTCCCCATCTCACAGTAAAATAATTTCTCTGCTCTTCTGGATTTACATAGGTCTGATAAAAAGATGAAGCGAGAGACACTGGCTCAGCAAGGAAAAATATCTGCACCACAAAACTGACAGTCATTCCTGCAGGAGCAACTGACACAAAAAGGATCAATAAAAATTATTTACAGATTGTTTTGTTTCCACTTTTTCACTGGTCAAGTAGAAAAATAAAGCTTTCAGAGCTAGCATCCACAGTTATCTAGCATCTTAGAAGCATTGAGTGATAGAGGAGGTGGTAGAGGCAAATCATGTGGCACGTACCATATGTGCAAGCTGGGCCACCATAAGGCCTGGAGCAGTCACACCTGAAGGTTGCCCAAAGGTCCACACACAGCCCTCCATGAAAGCAGGGCTGGGAGAGGCACCATTCTGTCCGGTCACAACCCTGCTGCACTGGGGAGAACTCGCCCACGGGTAGATCCTCAGGAAGCACAGTTTCAGCATCTACCTGAAGGTCCTCCAGGCACCCAACAAAGCCTTGCTGGCTGTGTGTGTTCTTGGCCATTGGTTCATCAGCACCTCCAAGGTACACGTTCAGGAAGGCATGTGGGATCAAAGTAGTGCCACTTGGGACAGGAAAGCTCTGCACGCAGATGCCTGCATCACAAGACTCATGCCAGAGCTTCAGCTGCACAGTGTCATGTAGAACAACTTCAGCTTTATGCCACTGGCCATCATCAACTCTCCGCCCTTCCAGGAGCAGCGTGTGCCCAACATCCTCCTTTTTCAGTCCTGCATGCAGAATGCCATCCAGGAGCTCCAGGAACAAGTACTCAGTTTCACGGCCTCGGTAAAAAAGGATAGCGCTGGGCAAGGTGGTTCGGAAACGGAGGGATACGCTGGCAAGCTGATCTCCTGCTACGTCCCTCCTGCTCTGATTGTTCTCGGGCAGCTCAATGAGGAGATACCCTCTGGAAGCAAAGGAAAACGTTGTTGGTGTTGAGCATGTGGCATCATAGAAACCAGGCTGGCACTGGCACAGGTGGCCGTGGCTCTCAGCTTGGTAGGTTGGGATGCACAAGGCCTCATTTTGGCAGTCGTGCGTCTGGCACCCAGTGAGCTTCACAGAGCAGTTCTTCCCTCCCCAGATAATGCCATCCTGGCTAGGGGCACAGTGGCAGGTATAGTCAGCAATGCCATCCTCACAGACAGCTCCATTCTTGCAAGGACCCTCCTCACACTCATTGATGTTAACAGCACATTCCACACCTGCGAAAGAGATTTAGAGAGGGGGTCTCACTGCAGGGGACTGCAACTCCCTTCCCAAAGCAAGCCTGCCAGGCACAGACCGCCCTCCCCAGCACTGCTGCTCTCTAAGCCATTCTCTTCAGGGAACCACCAAAAGACAAAGAGCCACCAGCAAGAAGCCCCACACTCACCACAGAGAGACCTACCACTGACAAAACAGCAAGAAAACCACTTTGGGGCTTTACTCCCCAGATGCTGCAAAGAAGGTGCTACTTAGAGATGAGCCTACATCATCCCACAGACTACTGTCCTCTCCTAGACATTCTCAAACACCACATTCAGAGGACATTAAAGGGCCAAAACAGCATAGACAAGGACTTTATGCTTCTTTCATAACAGATTTGGTACTCAGATTAAGTCTATAGATCTGACCTGCTCAAGTTCCAGGCATTACTGATGCAGACAGCATTAAAATGGGAAGTTACTGGAAAACCTGTTAAGAAAACTTAAATTTCCAGATGATTCTCCAGTTGGAAAATACTCACAAAACTCAATTCCTTACCAAACAACAAACAAAACATGTTCCACAGGCACCTTGCCACACTTGCAGAAAGCTGATTTCAGTTCTTTTCAGTCCTGCAGAAGTGAAGTGGGTGAAAAGTACTGCACTGCAGCTCCTGGCACATGGACCCCAGTAGGGCTCAAGTAAATTACAAGACATTAGACTCAAATCTGGTTAATGAAAACCTGTCATTTTCCTGAGCATCTCCAGACTGACAGAAGAGCCCTTCTGAACTAGTTCACTTTAGCCCGTAACAGTGGTTTTCACTAATCTTCAGAGACAGTCACACAGATAAACCAAGCATGGATTATCCCCATCTAATAGCATTACACGCTGAATCTAGCCAGCAAGCACAACTGGGACAGCAGAAAGAAAGAGGAGGAATTCACACACAAAGGAAGGGAATCAAAACACAAAAGACATTTGGAAAGAAAAGCCACTAGACAGAATGTGCATGTCAAAGAGATTAGGGAGCTGCCTGAGGGAAAGAGATGAGGGGAGATGGGGCATTAGGAGCACTAGAGCTGGACTTGATGTGTGATTTTAAAACCCCATCCAACAAACAAGTTAGCAAAGATACAGGCTTCTGCCCTCAGCAGTGTCTCACAGGCAGCCTCACACCCTAGCACCCTGCTGTCACTTTGCTCTTTCTAGCCCCACTGGTTGCTGTTACCAGAGCTATCTCTGCAGATAGGCAAAGACTCAGAGCCAGTTTCCATCTCTACAATGTCGCTTTGTGTCAGTGCAGGGACAATACGTGTGGAGCTCTGAGAAGCACCGAAAGAGAAATGGAAGGTTCTGGTAATTCTGCATGTTCCAACTATGCTAGAGCTGTTCTGCAGGCAACATCATCTTGGATTCCTGTAGGACATAGCTCTCCACTGATATGAACTGGAAGAGAACTGCCATGCACTGCCTGTGGAAAAGCATGGAATTTATCTGATAACACCTGCTTTGAAGAGCACCTCAGCAGAGGGATGGATTGAGAGTTGATAATACTACAAGAGAACTTTTTTTCTCCAGCTACTAATGCCAGGCTTGCTCAGCACACCATAACAAGCTATGGCCACACTTAAAGGAAATGTGTTAGAATAAATTGAGTATAGTGGACATCTCTGGGCCTGGAGGATTCCAGTCTGGGTGGAGATGGGAAGACTTAGATTGGAATTAAGAAAACTCAACGGAGCAGTAGAACTACATGAAGTGGTTGTTCTGAGTTATCAGTGAGGGGCTCTCAAAACTGCAAGAGGTGAGTTGTAAATTTAAGGGGAGAGGCTGTTGGATGGCAACAAAAAGATAGATTTGGTGTAGTCCCAATGCTGCTCTTTCAGATCACAGCTTTGATGTTTACCAGGGCAAAAAGAAGATAGCACTGGTTAGGGTAACAAAAGGAGAGAAGCTGTGAAGTTTTGCATTTCTGAGAAGCCTGGAAGGCAGGGTGAGAGCCTCATTTCCCTGTATCACATTCCTGGGCAGGTCTCCTGCGGCCACTGCCAGCCGGCTCTCCCCGTGGAGCAGCAGGAACACCTGCCTGGGCTGTTCCCACCCCCTAACTGACACCTGTGGGGTGAGAGCTTCACTCCAGGCAGCAAATTACTCCCTTGGGTGAGTGCACAACCCTAGGCTGGTGGCTAATTAAACACAAGCATTCTCAGGGCGTGCAGCTGGTTTGATGTCTGAGCTTGCTTGTTTGAAATGGCTGAAAAGAAGCAGCTGACTATTCAGGCCTTTACACACTACTGTCTAACCTCGGAGCTTACAAACAGGCAAAGGTAACATTCAGCAGCAGAGAGAGGGCAGCTCTTCCTAGAGGAATCAACACCACAAGCAGCATTTTTGTTGCTGTTCCTGTCAGCAAACAGCTAGCCAGGAAACAGAACTGAAGCAGAAGAAATGGGGCCTCTAAAACACCACCTTGTGCATTCCTGTCCTGCTAGAAGTCACTGCAATGCCAGACTGGAATTTGGAGCAGTTTTGGAAACAAAAAGTTGGGAGGGGAGACTGTGCAAGAGTTCTATAGACCTGTCTAACAACCATTTTTTCCTGGAAGCCAGTGTCAGTCCCTGTTGAACAGTTACCCAGTACTACATCTCTGACTTCTTATATGCTTGACAGTGACTGTTCTTTTTCTTCTAGAGCAAGCTCTTGCCCTCTCCTCCTCTGTTATCACCAATTATTTTCATCAGCTGTGTTTAAACAGCTCTGGTTTGTTAAACTCTTCAGTTTCAGCAAAACAAGGCAGAAGAAGATTTCTGTTGCACATTTGCTTCCTAGATGATAATCTTAGGGCCTGTAACTTTGGGGTTTGGCTGCAAATGACAGAGTAAATGAAGAAGGTAATGCCAGCAAAATAATATATTTTATAAAAATAAAACTTTTCCCTGTTCCCTGTTTAAGAAAAAAACAAAACAAAAACAAAACAAAACAAACTTTTGCTGTAGGCCAGAGCAAAACAGAAGAGGGGGATGACTCCATTTAACAAAACAAGTTAGTCTTAAGTATTCTTCTCTGTTCCCTCCAAATTTCTTAGTTCAAAGGTTTATTCTTATGTGAACTATCAATAGTAAGAGCAGTGTTACCTATCTGACTCATGACCTCATCAGGAGAGTTTAAAACATTGAATGAGTTTCTTATCTAATTAAAGACTAACAAAGGCAAACCAGTGGAACTTGTTATCTGGAAATCGGACAAGTGTTATTTAAAAGGCTGCTATCTGGAGACAAGTATTTTCAAACATTCCAGTTCATTTAGCAGAGTTTAATCTAACAGTCCCAAACCAACAACCCACAGGGGCTGGGTCAGAAACAGATAGAAGTCTCTGAGTGTTAACAGCCTGCGGTATTTTCAAACACAAATCTATTCACTGCATTCTAAAGTGCTACCAATGTAATGAGAACAGTTTTGCTCCACAGATCCAAGCGTTAGTAAAATCCATACAGCCCACCCTTCCCTGGGTGAAGGTCAGGATTTACTGACTGCTAGCAATAAGCACAGATTTATTTTATACAATGTAAGAATCATAAACTTCAACAGATACTTAGTATGGTAAAAGAATAAGCACACATCAAGAGAGATATTCTAATTCAGCTGTCATACAGCAAAAAAACCCCTTGAAGGACAAGGTCTATTCATAGGCCCAGTCTTGAAACCCGAGTTCAGCAGGGCTTCCCGGCCAGCCCCAGCTTGCCCTCTCCTGCAAGACAGCTGAATTCCTAGCAACCTTTCCCCGGTGCATCCTAATTAGGGTTTGTATTATTATCAAAAGAAAAAAAGGAGGGGAGGGAGAGAGGGGAGAGAGAGAATTAGCCGCAACAAACGGACCCCGAGACAATTATATTTGTACAATTACTGCCATTTCCATGGCAACACACTGCTTTGACCTCTCTCCCACGGTGCAATACTACTCGAGGAGACGGTGGGGGAGGAGACGTGGAAGGGCATGGGCCAGCAATGGGTTTGTCTTCCGAGTTAAAACAAAAACTACTGCTCCAGAACAGAGTTTTAAATCACGAAATGAAAAAGGGAAATTTACAAAAACAAGTCTGTAAAACGCAAAACTAAGGTTTCACAGAAGTAGCAGGGAGACATCTGTGTGTTTACCCAGGACACCTGAGTACAAAGCAAGGACCCACAGCCTGGAACACCCTGGATTTGATTACCGCACAAGAGGAGGACAGAAGCAAAGCAGAGATGCACAGGCAGCGTGCTGACAGCTCCGCATTCATCTTGCGGCAACAAGGAAATTCCTTGCCTGAAAGTTTCCAAAACAAAACTTTAAGTATCTTCAAAATAAAAACATTCTTCCTTTCTACACAGTTCTTGGAGCTCCTCATGCCTCCAGCTACCACGACTCTCACAGCCAGCTCCCTGCCCTGGGCAGGCACGCAAACATTCAGGACATGCTGCAATTACTGTATAGATCTCATTACCTGCTAGCAGAAAAATTCCCTTCAGGATCACGCCAATCAGCACAGATTTCATGGCCGACTCCTTGTGGACATTTGTGACAGTAAAGGGAAAAAAAATGAGGATGAATGGGGGGAAGGAATGACAAAAAAGGCTGGACTGAAACGGCAGAACGTGTGTAAGCGCTCCCTGATGCCAGTCAGACAAAAAGGGATTGGAGATGAAACCAGCCAACATAGAAGAGACCTGCGCCGTGAGAGATCTAATCCAGCCCTGCTCTAAACCTCCCCAGCTGGCCTCTGTCAGTGCTGACATGAAGAATGTGTACTCACAGCTATCCTCACCCAGTGCATTACAGTAATACCCTGCACTATCCACAGCATTATCTCCAGCAATCTCCTGCCCTTGGCACCTCCTAGGTGAACTTGCCAAATTCCACAAATAAGCCCAAAATATGGATTTTACTTGTTACAGGCTAAGTGAAAAAGCTGGATTTCCACCACTGTGTAATATCCAAGCCTCATGAATAAGGAGAGTTGCAAATGCAGAGTGCAACCTGGGTCCTGATGTACTCTTAATCGGGGACCAGCATTTCATGTGCCCTGTTCTGTGCCTTTAGGAGCACAAATAGTTTCACTCTGCAATACTGACAAAGAGAAGTCTCAAGTTTTAACTACCATGATCTGCTTCTCTGAAGTCAGACTGAATAGTAGGAAATTCTCTGTATTACACTGACTGTACAGCTTCACACACAGGGCTGCAAAATCAAAACTCTGTTTTTTCCGTATTAGCAACCTTATAAAATTAGCTGTAACAATCTTCTTCTCAGTGGTTCTTGGGTTGTTTTGTACTTTCATGTTGCAAGGAGCCCAGACAAGGTGGTTCTTTCTGTAAAGAAATGTTGTGTGGGAGCTTTTCTACAAACGTGGAGTCTAAGTATCAATGTCGGGTCCAAGCAAACAAAAACTCCCACATGTCAGTCTGGAATCTACATTAGTTGTATCACTTTAAGATATTAAAAGAAAGCATTCCAGCAACTCTTGTAGGTATTTTATTTTCTTCATTTAACTCAAACCAAACATGCCCAGTCAGTTTTACAGATATTTTAAGTGGGAGTGTGTTCAGAGTCAAAACTTGTCACATCTGGGTCCTGCGCACACACAGACCTACCCTAGCACTGACTTTAAAGACTACCTGTATTAGCTAGTACCACCCTTCTGTTGTTCAAAACAAAAGGGCAGCTTGTGTCCATTCAAGATGCTGCTGCAACAGTAAAGAGTAACAACTGTAAAGACTGAAGAACGTTAAACCCCTGCAGAAGGGCCATGCAATGCAGAAGAGAAAATGGAAAGGGAGCAGAGGGGCTCTTGGAAGTATCCCCTAGCTCCCTTCAGCAGAAGGTAAACAGTCCTCTAATCTCTTTACTAGCTTAACCTTTTAGTTACCCTTTCTGCAGAGACTGCATCTATAAACCAAATCTAACATCAAGAATATACCTGCACGAAACATTTTAAACCTATCCAAAAGGTAGTCAGAAGAGGCATCTCCCATTTACCTCACAATCAACAACCTAGGAATTTGAGTTTATTTGATCCAGGCTGGCATGCTGACAGTTCTCATTTATAGCTGTCTACACAATTGACAAAGACATTCCATCTGAACAGTGGTCAATAAGCACTCCAGATACACTGAGACATTCACAATCACAATCCCTCCCACATTTACCATCACATCACCTTCTGAATTCTCATGCAGGTAGAAGCATTCCTCAGCCACTTACAAGAAAAGCTCAGAGTTTTCCATGACCGCAAGGTACCACGGCCAAGGGGTGTCTGCAGTTGAAATGATCTTATTCTTCCCCTCACTTCCAAGCGGACCAAGTGCCACACACTGTGGTTTAGGAAGCTGCTTTTCTAAAGACCACTTTAGGAGAGGAAATTTAAGTCTTTAAAAAACGAAATAGTTGAATGGCACAACCAATTGTACTCCTCCAGGTTAAAAATCAGGTCCCATTCCAAATGAAGGCACCTGTCATTTTCATAGTCTAAACGTGATGGAGAGAAACCATTCCTATGAAGAATTAATTTATTTTAGAGGTGTTTTCCTTAAAACCAGAATGTTCCTAACATGCTTTTTCTCTTGATCATTTCCAAGCTCATGCAAGATTCATTCTCCTTCTCCAATCAGTATCCAAGCAATTTTTTGACTCATACTTCCTACATCCTCTCAGGGTACACCCTCTGCTAAAGCACAAAGCAACACACTGAACCTATCCTGTAGGTCCCTCAGGAATAAGGTACTGCTTTTGCAACAGCTATGTTTCAGAGAGCTGGCTCATCTCCCTCCACTGCTGTAGCCTGAGACAGCACTGAGGCAGTTCATTCGCAAAGGCAGAATTTCTCCTGACTCACACTGTTATCTCAACACTCCCCAAATTCCTAAGACTGAAGAAAATAAAGTCTCCAGAAAGAACCCCTGCTGCCCCAAGAAAACATTCTTCATCAGAGTAGCAAGTTCACTTTAATCAACAGAGGCAGCTTAAACCCAAGTTCATGGCAGATCTAAGCTGCCACAGAAATGCGTTTTGAACAGAAACATTATGGGAAGCTTCACAAAGTTGTTCTGTGATCCTAATACGAAGTAATAAGCTGTTTACCCAGCATGACTGTACTGGGATTAATTGACAAAGGAGGGGAGATTAATTGCTATTATTTCCCTGTCAGCTTCACTCCTCCACACGCACTCACTGATCTCACAGACTGCTCCCGGCCTTTCACTGTGTTAATGTGTCAGAACTACCTCATCTGAGACAAAGTCCTTTACCAAAAGCTATATCCAGAAGAGCAACCTGCTTTAAACCCCCTTCAAGTACTAATGAACCCACATTTGATGCAACAGAATGAACTCTATCACTCCTTTGCCCATCATCCTGTGTTTCTGTCAGCTTTTCTGCCCATGAGCATGCTAAGATTTGGAAAGGATTAAACAGATCCGCAGTTTGGCAAGGTGCAATTAAATTCAGAACTCTGTGCGGGTGTTGGGGCACTGAAGGAGGAAAAGGGAACAGGGCACATATGTGCGTGGGAATTCTGACAAGTAGGATAAACTTTAAACCATCTCTTTGGACAAGATCTTGGCTCACAAGTACAGCATTGTAACTACCCAAGAAAACAGCAATAAAAAGCTTAAATAAAAGCCTATTTTCAAATATCTCACCTATGAAAGCAATTTTTTTTCTTGGCCTAGCCTAAGTTAGGAACCCAAAACAAACATAACAGGCCAGAAAGTCCCACAAAGACTTCAGTCTAGTTCCAGAAGGTGTTAACTAGGAGCTGATTTGACGTTCTGGGAATGAAAGCACCTGTATAATAGGTCTTCCCAGGAAGGGGCTGGGCAGAAATACTGGCAGAAATACTGGGCAGAAACCACTGCCTAAGACAGTCTCTGGAACGCTGCTACTTGCTGTTACAAGAAGTTAAAGGGACAAGGTTTTCCCCTGCCTTCAAGTTTTTCCTTTTTCCCACGAGATGGCAGCCTAGTAACACTGTGGAAAGGTTACATCCACTTCACAGATAAACAGACTGCTGGGGACCACCTTTCTTACAACAGAGTCCCCAAAACAGAGTCCACACAGAATTTACAGACACAGAAAATGGAAAGTGAATACTTTCAACCAAGATGAAGTTCAGCGTCAGTTAGCAGTGTACCTTCCCAAGAGAGTTGATGCACAATATTCACTGTTCCCTAATTTCTCAGCTAGAAAACTGAGATCCACAAGGGTCAAGTAGGGCATTTGTGTAAGAATCCAGACTCCCCATTCTCCTGTAAACAGAGAAGGCTTCGTTTGCTCACATCACAAAGACCTTTTGACCTCCTTACATAGCAGATTACTGCCTTCAGCTAATAACCACTGTCTCTTATCTTCCAAGGGTTTTAGGGAATGGAGATATTTTACAGATGGTTTAGGTGCTGGTGATCCAATCTGCTACAGTCAGTAGCTTCTGACAACTAGAATGTTAAGCACACCTCTTTAATTTGAATGCTGGTTTTGTTTAACTTTGTAGTCTATGTATAAAAACGCCCAGTTCTCCCAGTGAGTTTTCACTCCAAGATACAGATCTCCTAATATGTTTTGATCTTAGACTCTTCTACGTACTTGATCTTACATCTCAATACCTAGTTCATAGCCTACCAACTTATTTGACCAAAACCACATCACTTTCCTGTGGCATTTGAGTCCTGAACTGCAGACATCCTGCTGCACCACTACCATGCTCCTCAGTTCATCTCATAGTCCTGCTTAGCAGCCTGAGCTACCAGCACTGGAATTCAGTCCAGCAGCCAGGCAGCAACACAGCAGCTCAGCACCAGTTAACCAGAAGAACTCGACTGCAGCCTCCCCCCTCCACCAGCATTACCTGAATAACCTGGCAGGCAACGACAAACGAAGCCATTAGTAAGGTCCACGCAGAGCCCTCCATTCTGACACGGCTGGGACTCACACTCATCAATGTTAGTAAAGCAGGTCTCCCCTTTGAAGTGAAAACACAAACAGACACCTGAAGTGCACATGCCCATCAGTGAAAGAAAGAACAACAACTGCATCCATAATTATTTTGCATTGCTTTTCTATCATCTCAAAATGCAGAAGAATTTCTTGGACTCCAAGATGTCTCTCAGACACTTTGGCAAATAGGTAGGTACTAACACTGAAACAACTAAGGAAAATGAAGTGTGGAAAGGTCAAATGATTTTCCCAGTGTCATGAAAGGAAGCAGTGGCAGGATGAAAACTTGTAAACCATTCCCATCTCTGCAGTAGTGGACTGAACTCTCATCTCTCTTTCAAAAGAGAGCACTGGAGTAGTGTTTAGCCTCTTCTACCAGGGAATTTGCCCAGCTGTTAAACCCAGCTTTTTATACATACCTGTAAAGCAGAGAAAGGTGATATTTCAGCTGGACATCCACAGAGTTTACAGCTCCAACACCAAGATATCAAGAGCCTCCCCTCTTTCCCACCCATTCTGATTACATAGTTGCTGTGGTGAGAGTAGTTTCATAAGGGAAACATCTAGAATAGTTATCTGGGACTCCAGGGAATTGGTTTTCTCTGATGAAGAGTCTCACTAGATCCCCTGTAGGGATGAATCCTGACATATGCAAGAGACACTGACAAAGAGAAACCACCTTGGCATCTGCATAGCCAGAGGGCACACATCAAAGCACTTGGAAAGTGCAGAGGCTGTTGCCTCAGCCTTCAGACAGCCTTGCTGGACAGAGAATGACACAGCAACAAAGTCATTCAATGTCGTTCCTGAAGCATCAGGCTGCTGCTCCCTCTGAAGTAACAGTCTATAAGTGATTTTGGTTGCACACATAACCTTCCTATTTCTTCAAATCATGCAGTAGCTATCAGATGCAGGCAACATCTACTGCATAGCTCACCTGCAAAGCCTGACTGGCATGAACAGAGGAAACCAGCTGCTTGGCTATAGCTGTAAGTACTGGGGAAGTCAGGTAGTGTTCCATAATAGGCTTGGTTGGAGCGCTGAAAGCATACACCTCCGTTGTGACAGGGATCTGTTGCACACTCATCCACATCCTCTTCACAGTGCTGCCCTGTGTAACCTGTCACAAGACATCACACACATCACTGGAACTAGTCTCCCAAACACTGTGGTTGCCTATAAGGAGAGAATAAGATCCAGAAGATTCTGCAGCTCATCTACCAGGGAATCCCAAGGTCCTCCACTTTGTCCACTATGTCAAAGTCAGTAGTCAAATAATTAATTAGTAGGAAAGCACCACCTCATGACAGAAAAACACAGGATGGGAAAAGGTGGAAAAAAAGACAGTTTAATGGCTGAGAATCAAGGTGCATTTCCCAGCAATGAGGTCAACTGTATCTCAGGATGGTCTGAGAATGGCAGCAGTGGCAGCCTTACAGTTTCAGACAATGAAAAAGATCACACTGGACCAGGCAGTATGATCACTAACTCTTTCCTTCAACACAGCAATTCAGCATGTGGTTTCCTTTGCTTTATGCCTACATGCCACCACAGCAAACCAGATTTCTAACCTACCTGGCCAGCAGGCACAGCTGTAGTTTTTTATTCCCTCCACACATGTGGCATTGTTCAGACAGGGTTCAGAGGCACACTCCAGGATATCCAACTCACAGTGGTTCCCCTCGAAGCCTGTGTCACTGCAGTCACAATGGTAGCTGTGGGGCAACAAAACAAGGAAATGCATAAACTCCTAATCTGAACTGCGAAGCCCAGTACGGAAGAGCAACAGAACTAAGGTGTCAGGCCTCACCCACTTGTGGGGCAGAGGAAAAAAACAGTTCCACCTGCACGAACAGACCACACTGATGACAGAGCAGACAACACTCAGCAGCCTCTGAGTTCACATCTGACCTGTGAAAAAGGTAAATTCAGACACACAGGTATGTTCTCAGCAGGTGTTCTGGCTGTCCCTGCACTGCAAATTACTTCCCTTTGTATCTGATATGGCAGCTGGAAGTGATAACAGGAATCTTTTCCTATCTTGTTTTATGCATCCTGGGAGTTCTGCTGCTGGGAGGGGCCTTCTCACTCACTGCCACAAATCACTCTCAGTTACTGCCACTGAGACCACCAGAATGTACGTTTAAGGAAATCCAATCCCTCCCACAGATCTCTGCTCTGAATTTCACAGGTTACACTATGTAGATCAGTCCTGGTAGATAATTGCCCAAACAAGGCTTATTTCTCACCTGTTGATGAGGTCATGACATGTCCCATTGTGCTGGCATGGCTGGCTCACACATTCATCAATGTTCACCTCACAGTGGATCCCTTGGTATCCTGATAGGCAGGTGCAAGTGTAGAATCCAACATGATCATTGCACAAGGCCCCATTCTGGCACGGGTCTGAATCACATTCATCTATTTCAGCATCACAGTTCACACCTTTGTAACAAACAGAGAAATACCTGTGTTACATACGCCAAAAAGTGTATCTGTGCTGCCTGGACTTCTGAGCTGCAATCACAAAAGCCATGTCATCAACCTAAACTGACTATAGCAGAGTGATCCACTCTAATTTTACCACAAGAATATTTGAGTTCATGAAAAGCATGAAATTCTTACAAATTAGAAACTGTAATTTTTATTTTGAACAAAATTAATTTACCTAGACTTTGGGATTTTAGTCTTCAGTCAAAATTATTAACAGCTTCCAGTATTTGGGAAGCTTTTGCCTTTTTCGTTCAGGTTTGCTGAAGAAGCCAAATCATTCAGCACTTCACAAATCATATCTTGATCTTGTATACAGTAATGAAAGCTCTTTTGGTTTGGGATCCTTTGAGGGCAGAGAGGACAGAGAAGAATCACATGGCTAGTCAGTGTTACTCTAACTCCTCACTTACGTGCTATTGCTATTAATCAGATTCAGATGTGTTTTGGTTATGGGAAAAGTGATGTCTATGTATTTCTCCAAAATTTCATTCCATTTGTTTAAATAATATTTGTAACTTACTTTGAGATACCTAAGGGAAAAAAAGCATTAAAGCAGCTCAAATTACAGTGACACTGGATATTAGTAAATAATTTTATTGTGAAATGGTACTAAAAAATTAGTGGTTAGCTCAAATGCTACTAATCAAGAATAAACCCAAAAAATGCAGTTTTGGTCTGAAGTTTCAACTTTCCCTGACAGAATAGAAGACTACTATGTAACTACCTTACCATGCTATATTCCACCTCTCTGGTTTGTCTTGGCCTGGCACCACCTCCAAACTTCACTCATTACATTGGCACCTGCCAATCCATCTAATCTCCTCTTCTTGGCAAAGGCTCACCACATGGTGGACATGGTCATCCTAATCCCAAAGGAATGTGGGCCCCCTAATCTACTGTTTCAAGCAGTCATTACCCACACAAAACTTCCTTCACCCAAATTCCAGCTGCGAGCACCAGGAAACAACCAGGCCTTGCTAGCCAAAGGTGCTAGAACCTCTGAATAAAGAAACAGATCACAAGACGAAGCCTCATATTTGACATCAGAATAACTTGGAGCACAATCTCCTCCAGCTGCTTGGGTCATTCTATCACTTCTTTGGCAGGGGAATCCCATGATCCTGAATTAAAACTTCAGCATTAAGATAAAAAAATGGTTTGCAAAGGCAGATTTATGCTTGACACTCCAAATCAGTAGCAATCTTATGGCCTACACGGAAATTCTACTTTTTTTCTCTTTCATCTCTTCAATTTTATCAAGAGTGAGTCAGCATCAAGGACTGCATTCCTCGTGTTGCAACTTCTGCTCATTCCACTGGTAATCAGCAGCATTCCTTCACAGCAACCTAACTCTTTAAACACTTCCTTCTGTGACAACAGGGAAGGCTCAGAAAGTTCATGTGCTAGGTGGTACCAGGCAGACGTGGGCGCAGAACAACTGCATTCCATTCTGATAAACAGGGATGGAGAAAGGAAAAACCCCCACTGCTTCCCCTCACAGATAACTCACAGGTGCAGATTACTCTCTGAGTTACCATTAGTACAGATGCCCAAAACAGACATACTTATGTCAAATACCAAAAAAACATTTGCTGGGCATGAAAGAATTGGAAAAGAAATCTGCAAATAAAAGCCGCTATTGCAAAAAGTCTACTTCCCCCAGAGAAATCCTGCAGGGCAAGACAAAGTACTACAGGCCAGGTACATTATACCTGAAAACATTAAGTAACCATTTCCTGATAATAAATCTCTTTTCTTGTATCCCTCCTCTAATTTCATACTGAGTTAATCACATTTACTTTGTATCTCATACTTAAGTTTCAGTCCATCCACTTCTGCTCTTAGATCCATGCCTCTTGACATCCACAACCAGCTATGGAAATCAGAACCTCAGCTATTCCCTGGGTGCTGCAACAACAAACCCTGCACCACAATTCACACACAGTACTGGACACTCCTGAAATAAAAGTTGTGCAACAGAGATTTAGTCTCACAGCTGTAAAACAGCTTCTCAGACATCTACTAACTCTACAAGGCACAGCAGCAGAAGGCAAATTGTGGGAGTACACAAAGAGCGAGATGCAACCCAACCACCCGGCTAGTACATGAGCATGAAAGGTACCTGTGTAGCCGGGGACGCACTGGCACACATAGTGATCCATCTCATTCAGGCAGGTGCCATTGTTTCTACAGGGCCGGGATGCACACTCGTTGATGTCTATTTCACAGTTGTATCCTTGGAACCCCGGCACACAGAAACAGCTATACTCATCCACCCTGTCGCGGCAGATGGCTCCGTTCTGGCAGGGGTTCGAGGCGCACTCATCAATGTTGTCTCTGCAGTTGGACCCAGTGAAGCCAGGCTGGCAGATGCAGGAATAGTTCCCAGGACCCTCGACACACGTCCCATTATTTAGGCAGGGGTGGCTAGAGCACACAGAGCTTTCTGTTTGGCAGCCTTCTCCATTCAGTCCTGTTTGGCATTTACAGGTGTATCCATTTACACTATCTACACATTCAAAACGAGGATCTTTACAAGGGTTGCTCTCACACTCGTTAATATTAATGTTACAATCAATACCTGTGAAGCCAGGCATACAGATGCATTCATATTCCAGGAGTCCTGGAGTTGCGTTGCAAATCCTAGGGGCAAGACACTTGGGTTTAACACATGCGTCATAGAGGAGTTCACAGTTCATGCCCATGTAGGCTACAGGCTCCGAGGGGCAGGTGCACTCATAACCCACTTCCAAATCTTTACAGCTCCCACCATTTTGACATGGGGATGAGAAACATCTGCTATCATTGTCAGAGTTTGAAGTTCCTGTTGAGAAAAGGAGATTTTTTGTTAGTCAACTTTCATAGCCTTAAAGAATAAAGTACTGCTGATCACTACATGAAAGTCAGAGGTTACCCACATAAATTTCGCTCTGTAGGGGGCTGTTCTAGCCAATGAAATATCTGTGAAAAATGGCCACAGAGCAGAGATAAAGCTCACAAACTAGCTAATGGTATCACAGATATAGATACAGCTTCTGCTGAGACAGGCCTGGCTTTGCCTAGCATTAAGAATCAAGTAACAGCTAGCATTTCACATTGGGTTTACGTGAAGCTCTTTGCCCTTTTTACTGCCTTCTGCACATACCTGTGGGTCTCTGGGAAACCCCACAACACTGCAGTTGGAGAGCAGGCAGTTTCCCTCACACTACCCACAGCTCACTCCCTTGGCCCTCACTGCACTACTGCTAGTCAAGAAATGTTTTAATGTGCCATGCTCCATGCTAAGGATTTGCCAGGATCACACACCACAGCATCACTTCTCAGCTGACCTTACACATTCTTTCATTCATTCCATCATTATCTCAGTCCATATTTGGTCATGTTTGGCTTGCTCTGGTGCACCTTCTACACACCCAGCAGTTAATCTATGTCAATGGTTTTCTACCAACTCATTGCTCCATCAGCTCCTCAGTCTCTTTGTACCTGAAGGTGGAGGCATCAACTTCATGGCCTGAAAGGGACTTATAGGAGATTTCTGTTTACAAAAGCCTGCTTCTGCCCTGACCTCCCCCCAAGTTTCTCCCACCAAAAGCCTCTAGCATTTCTAAGTCTTCTTTTAAGAAGCAGAGTTGATGGGGGAGGGAGCTTAGGGATTTAGAGAGCTCTTTCTCTTCCCAGCATCATTTCTATGCCCACCCCTCCCTTCCACTCTCATGTGATGCCGGGGAGAGCTGCTGAGCATTGCACTGTCCAGCAATCTCATTATTCTGCCATCAACCCTTTTATTCTCAGATTCCCAGTCAGGCAGAAAACAAGGATGACAGAATCTGCCTGGAATCTCTGTAGCAATTAAGAGTGGGAGCCCAGGAAACTATTTGCAAAAGAGCTTTACTAGGCAGGAGCTCTCAGCCTTTGTGCGTTTAATGAATAACCAGTCCCAGGCTGCACTTTCCACAGGCCAGTAGCACAGCCCAGGATAAAAAGAGACCAAGTCCACCGCATGTTCAGAATGACTTCTCTGATGTGCATCAGACTCCACCTGCAAAGAAATTCACATTCCAACAGAATCTCCAAGCATTGCTAAGTGCCAAAGCCATTTCAAAGGCTACATGTATAGTTTTCTGGTTCCACAACAAGTAGTCTAAAATGCTTCTTCCAAATAAAGTTAAAAATTAAATCCCTTTGCCATTTCCTTTATTTTCCACAACAGACACACCTTTTTGTACTCTCTCTATTTTGGGTCATCATATGACTGCAATGCTCAATAATCTCTATCAGTCACTAATGTCTGCCCATCACAAAAATCTATGGCCCGGTAGTTACACACAAACTTGCAGACACAAAGGGGCTGAACCACTGCCAGACACCAAGTCAAGCAGACACAAAGCTTTCACTAAAAAGTCAAAAGGCCATCTTGGCTTACCAGAGAACAGCAGTACGGTAATTGGGACAACTCCAGACTCCTCTGAACTCACAATGATCATGAACAATAACAGTGATTAACTTGTGCTCATGATCTGTGGTGAATAACTAGTTATATACATGCCTAAGTGGAGAAAAGTTGTATTTCTGCACTGTTACTGTACCAATTCTAGCTGCTTTCTATGACCAAATATTACCTTAGTTATGTCTAGAAGTGACGACTTCAGCAGGACTCATTTTGGAGGAAAATGTTCCTTTTTGGAACAAACATCCTGAAGCAGCACATCATGCTCATAAGCCATGCATGGAGCAGGCTGAGAAGACTGCAGAGTAAATCACAAGAAATAAAACAATATCTAAATAACTTCAAATTATTCTATGAACTGCAGCTTGAAAAAAATTACCCATGTGTTTGCCCTACTCAGTAGAGGCATATTAACAACATTAACTCCAAGATTATATCATACACCCTCCTGTATACAGCATGTCTCTGCCAACACTGCAATAGTTCCCAAGGACAAAACATGCCCCTGTGTAAACACAGTAAAACTATAATATTCCTGCAGAGGCAGTGCTAAACTTCTGGGTAAATAATTCCACAGATGAGACATTAACTCAGAACAGAATTTCTTTCAGAGTGATGTCAAAAAGGGGAATTTCAGCAGTGAGAAGTGAGTGTCACACTTGTGCATTTAGATTCCTGGCGACATCAGAGTCTGCAAGGGTTCAGTGTATACATGGGGATCTAAAATTTAACCTACCACCAAGCTTAATAAAGAATATGTATTGATGGGTTTAGCAGTGGTTTTATTTCCATCCATCAGTGCTAGGGCATACAATAATTCCTCTCAGTTTTGGAATGGATTATTATTTGACTGTGAATAACACATGAATATGCAACAAATGCTAATAACCATAAATTAACTCTTCCTGGTACACAATATACCAACCAAGAAATATGTTTCATGGAGATGGTGAAAATCAGGTTGAAGCAGTTATTGAATGACAAGTGTTTACAGCTTTCCAGAAAAGTAGTTGTTGCTGGATTAACTATGACAAGATTTTTCCTTTACACCTCACAAGAGGAATATGAACCAGTGGTGTTTGGGAGTGAAAAACTTAGAAAAATACATTACAATCATACTGTCCTGCAATCCTACTCTGAAATGAAAGTGGAGAAGACACAGCTGCTTTGAAGAATATGTTCCAGGCTCTTAGGGGTGGATGAGGAGAAACTTCAAAGGCTAACAGAGTCCCATATAAAGCATTCAATGAGCTCTGTCAGGACAGGCCTGCTTTTACAGTTTAAAGGTTTTCCCTGAAAGATGAGGTTTATGACTCTTAGTATCATTTCAAGGCAAAACAAGCTGCACTACCAGGTTTTGTTTTAATAATTTGCTTTAATAATATTATACCTTTATAGTTTAAATGATCTTGTCATTTAAATGATCTTGTCAAAGGGCAGTTGCAGCAGTAGTTTTCTAGCCATAAAAAGAGAAATCGACCTGAGATCCCCAAGGAAGTAGTTCATTGTCTCTCTCAGAGTTCTGAGAAATTTCTTATTTCAGTTAAGACAAGATACTGCACTGCAATGTCAGAGAGACATCTGGGAAGTGGTAAAGACAGTGCAGGAGAAGGGAGTTGTCAAGGAGTTGTAGCAAAGTTTCTGTCCTTAAAAAACAAACAAGCCCCCTCAACTTTATCTGTTCTCCATGATCTCGTATACATTGTGAAATCTCAGCCATAGTTTTCCCCACAAAAGGGAGGCTGCATTGAGGTAACTTCTCCCAGAGTCTCCCCTCTCCATCCTGACATTGTGATTGCACTGCTACCACGAGGTTTTATTAGATGCCCAATGAACTGCTAAGACAATGCACAGGACAAGGAGCTTCAGTCATTTCCTTATGTCACTGTTTGTGAGATGCTGCTTCAGCACTATTAACTGGCTGCTATTTTTTTGTTTGCTTTTCACAAGTTTTTTCAGTCTTGGGAAACCCTGACAGATGATAGATGGCCTCAAGCTGGGGATACACTTGATCTCATGGAAGATGCTCAGAGCTTCACTGATAATAACCTGAGAGGTGCTTTTAATGGTCACTTAAAATTCCAACAGGGAAGTGGCAGCACTGGGGTTATCAGCCCAGAGACTACCCTATTTCCTTCACACTGAAGGACAATTTTGACAATTATTGTATTTTTTAAAGTTTTATTTAATGTTATTCAAATTGAACAATATAAGAAGGTAGGTTCTAAAGTCATATAAGACATGAGATTTGGCACTTCTACCCAGACTAATTATGGGAACATTACTAATTATGAGAACTTATTACTGTGAAGGATTCCCAGAGGAGAAAGGAGTTTATACTCTGCATCTCCTACCACAGCACTTCCTGGTTTCTGTTAAACAAGTTGCAGTGGGCAGAATTCTGGCATATCTTCTTGTGTGACACACTTTGGGAAAAGCCTCCTTCACGCTTACAAGTATTTATTTTTGCTTCCACAATTGTAGCCAAGTCACAACATATTAAGTCCCTTTTGCACACGGATTTGTTATTGAGCTCCTTGACTTCCACACTGTTCTAAACCTTGCTCCCTATAACCATAATTTTTTACAAAAAGGCACTGCAGGCTTGTGGAGAGGATGCTTTCTCAGTGTGTATTTTTGGAAAAAAAACCCCAAACAATTCACAAGCAAGAGGTGAGAACAGGCTTCCCAGGAGTAGCCTCCAACTGCAGTAATAATTGAGCTAGAGGAATCACCAAGTGTTAAAGCATAACTGCTCCAAACTCCAGCCAGGACGTGCCTCTGCTGATCACCCCAGCACACTTTTCACTAAAGAAAGATATTGAGGTTGAGGGTATAACAGGAACCTCCTCTACTTCAAGTATGAGAGTAACATAACTACTAAATAAACTCTGAATAAAGGAATGGGCAGAGTTAGGTCTCCATGACAACAGGAAGGCATGTGCTTATATTAGTAAATCCCTGCCGACCTCTACTGATCTTTCCCTACCCTGGTCAGTGTAAAGGATTAGTGAAAGGGTACACACCACTGCCTGTTCCCAGGATCCACACATCACAAAGACTGGACAAGCCCGAAAAGCAACTTTCATGTTCACCCTCTCTCTTCCCTACCCTTGCCAACTCTGGAAGGATGGAATATGTCCTATGGAAGAGGGGGAAAAAAAAAGTAAAAAAATCCTTCTTCAGGGAGTGACTTCAGTATATTCATCCAGGGAGCATACAAGGTCTTTTTAGGTGGTTTTACACATCCTAGAGCTTTACAAGGCCCATTTCCTTCTGGACACAGAGATTAAACCCTATTTTCCCAGACTGGAGCAAAGCACCTGCTTCTAGTAATACTAGCATCAAAAACCAAGGCCCTGAAATTCTGAGACTACTGACAAGTTCATGACATGACAATAACTGGCACTGATTTCTCACATAGTCTAAAATATTCCATAACCTATAATTCCTTATCCTGTTTAATATAGCAAAGGGTATGTTACAACTGCTTTAAGGGTAGGTTTTTCCACTCCACATCAGAAAATGGCACATGGGCGTAGGAAACTTTCCAAAATACCAATGCTTGATCACAATAACTAAGCCCCTGAGCCACAGCAGCTTACCACCTCTGCCAACCATCATGAGAAGCTCTGCTGCAGTATTTGCTCCCACCTACCAGCTGCTCCCTCTCCTCTCAACTTCCCATTATCTTTTGTTTGAATTTCCTGGTCTTATGCTCAAATGACACCATCACTAGGATCAGGTATATTCAATTCCCCTCAAAGATCCTGGTGCCCAGAGTCAAGTTCCTCCTCTTCACTTTTCCACAGCAACTCTCTTTTTTTTTTTTTTTTTTTTTTTTTTTTTTTTATTGTTGTGCTAGTAACATAAAAGGGAGAAATGACACTTCAATGGAAACACAGCTGAGATACTATCTGCTGGCTGAACCTAAACATCATTGTCATCTGAGGTTATCAGATCTGACAATGTCAGACAATGTCTGTGAAGCAAGAAATGACACTAGGATAAAACAATCCTCAAAATAAAGATTAGATAATAAAAAAAGCAATGTTGGCAATCAGCAAGTAGTACCTTTATGACAACACTGAATAAACGGTCCAGCAAGACACCAGGGATCCTAGCAATGCCTACAGCACCTTTCAGAAGAATAATTTTAAAGAGCTGTACTATTCATAGCTGTATCTAATTCAACTACCAGTTTGGATACTAATTTAGAAACCTCTAATGAAGTCCCTGCACACAGGTCAGACGGCAGTTTTTCCTATCCAACACCTCAGAGTGAAATTGTGCCTTCATCACTTCCCAGTCTACTTTTGACATTGTTTTGTTATCAGAGATCAACAACCTCCAGACAACAACATTTGCATGCCCTGTGTGTGCATAGGTTTGGTGTGACAAAGCTCTTTCATGTCAAAGATACATACACAGTCCACTAGTGTAAAACATTTATATTGCATTTATACATATCTAGACCACTAGACTTGCATTAAGATAGGCATAAGATGTGGTTCATTTCCCCATGTGAAACACACAGAGTATTTACTACGTGAAAGAAGTAGAATGCTGATTCCTGGTTCTCTCCCACACAGCTTGTCCGGTGAATTGCTGAACAGTGCCAAACAGTGAGCAGCAATCCACAGGGCTGAGCAGTGCCAATATTATGGCCAGAGGCATTAATACCATTAATCAGAAATATTACTTCAGGGAATTAAACTTACTCTTAACACAGAACCAGGAGCCAGTAACTTGTTTTCATTATCTATTCACAGTTTTAATGCAGATTTGCAGATGTAGCTCCTATTATTATGCTTCTAGAACTTGAGGAAAGACAGAAGCTATAAATCTGTGGTTTATGATAGTATTGCATATATTGCCACCGTAACTCTTTGATCTTCTGTGCTTATGACACTCCAGTATTTTCCCTTAATAAACACTCCTCCAAGCTGGCCTTTGTGGTTTACACATTCTCTGATCTCTCAGCCATTTCCACAGATCAAACACTAAGACTGGGGGTTTCCTGTGTATTTAGTTAACCAAATTGAGTCACAAGTTTTAATTTCCAATTTGTATTTAAATATGCTGACAGTCAACAAAGCAGCTAGAGAGATTGTATTTCTTTGTTTCCACCTTTTGAAGAAAGATTTAAACTGTCTCTGTGGCCAAGCTAATCTCAAGAGCTTGCATTAGAGCAGATAGCAAACTGTCACAAGAAAAGGTTTCTCTGCACATGTTCTCTCTCAATATGTGTCCAGAGCATTCTCCAAGCCAAAGGTATGTGAATAACTGTGCTCAATGCTAGCTAGAGCTATGAGAATAAAAATAAGCAGACATTCACTCTGTCCTCCAGAACACCTTTTAAAACACAACCATTTAAGCTGTGAGATATTGTGCCCATTACACAGACAGCAGCAGCAAACTGGAGTCACAGGCAGAGTCTGTACCACTGTCTCATGGAATTAACTTTAAACAACTGAAGATAGCATGGATCAGGCTGCAGAGTGGTCTTATGGTTAGTTTGCAACAGGCAATCTGAATAATCAGAATTTTCTCAAAAGTTCTGAAAAAAAACCCCCAAAACCTTAGCCACCTGCTTCAATGACATTTTGGTTCAGTCAATTAGAA
Source organism: Eubucco bourcierii (assembly GCA_013396675.1). Taxonomy (NCBI): domain Eukaryota; kingdom Metazoa; phylum Chordata; class Aves; order Piciformes; family Ramphastidae; genus Eubucco; species Eubucco bourcierii. The sequence goes on from VWZE01003136.1 coordinate 2,266,854, forward strand.
ATTAAAAAAAAACAAAAAACCAAAACAAAACCCACAAAACAGTTGTATGCCTCACAAGGGCAGGAAAAGTTTTTTTCCTATGGCCTTAAAATTCTGCAAGTGCTACACAAATTCACTAGTTAGAACCTGGCAGAACTAGCCTTACAAAATCATTGCAGGTGGAAAGACTGGAAACTGCCTCTTCCCTTGAGCATTGTTGGCTACATCTAGATGTGTCATCTACCTGTGCTCCAAAAGAAAAACAAGTCTCAGTAAATCACTATTCCAGGAAAGAGCTTTACCCAAGAGTGAAAAGCTATCGTTGCAGCGGTCAAACAGCACAAATGCTCAGAAACATGCCAGCTCTCTGGCAGCTGCACACTGAGCAACACCCTACATGCAATGGGCCTTCCTTCTGCACAATAGAAAGCCACCATAATTGCTTCACACTCCAAACCAGTAGCTATGGTTACTAGGTACAAAAGACAATCCTGCTGCTTCCCTGCGGCAGAGGAATTTCAGGCACTTGGAGTGAACACACCAAACAAAGAAGCTGGTACAAGGAAGAGGGAACAAAAAACAGGTTTAGATTTTTGCCCGATTTTAACTTTCATATTCGTAGTCTGAGGTGATCAGAGCAAAGGAAACTTAGGGAGGCTTCAGAAGAAAAGAAGAACAACCAAACAACCAAGACTGTTGGGGAGTCAAAGGAAAAGCTGAAAACTTTCACCAACTCTCAAAAAGTACATAAGCATCACCCACTACTGAGAGAAAACACCAAACACAGCATTCAGCAGGTATCTGCAGAGAAAAGGCACTTTGACAGTATTCTCTACATGTTCTCTGTATTTTACCTCTACTTATTCATGTCATTGATCACTCCTGTTCTAGCTCATTAGAAATCAAAAAGGATTCTTATACACAGATGCTGATGCTGGTCTGGCAGTGCTGAGGACAGGATAAGGAGGCAGGTACAATCCAAATCATATTTTCCAGTAAAAGGTTGGATATGTTCCTTACATGACCTTATAATCCCTAGATGACTAAAACAGATGTCTAGGCCCAGGAGATCCCCAGGCATCCATTTCAGATGAAACAGAGAAATCTGTTTTTCAGGGAGCATAGGAAATTGTATACATGGGTGATTTTTGGAGCACAAAGACATCTTCATGTGAACTGAAAGTATGTGCTCCCCTACACTCCTTTTTTTCACCTTGATACATTTCTAAAGCATATAAAATGGAAATAAAGTTCTGTGTTTCTTGGTACAGGCACCATAAAATTCAGAACTTTTCAACGGAGAAAATGGTTACTGTGATAGCTGATAATTACATGAAAGTGCACATACTTTTAGCTGTTGTGAATAAATGCAGATATACATGTGCACAGGGAGAAAGACAAAAGGAGACAAGCAATAAATAGAAGAAGAAACATTTCTAGAATGAAATGCCTGTTTACCTTTCAGAGAAGTTTTCAGGCTTCCGTTCTTACCGTGAACATGACATTTTCTTCAGTTCCCTTTGCAGTACAAAGGCAGATCACGGATTTTGTCCAAAGTTACTGCATAAAAGCTAGGTAAGAATCAGGCTCAGAAGACTAAAAACTTACCCCAAAATAAGAGGAAAAGTGGCAGCAGGAGAGCAGCACTGTACGTCCTGGAGGTAGTTTTCTTTAATTCCATGACAAGTCTAAGAATGGTTGTTCTAAAAACCTCTGGGGAGAAACAGTTGGAAACTAGTAAATACCAGCTCTCCCCACATCACGGACTTTGGAGAATTCTCTCTACTCCAGGCACTCGCTCCATGCTCTGCCGAATTGAGCACTAGCACTAACAGAGTGGACAGAGTCCCTGTCCACTCTCAATGCTTCACTCATGTTCCTGGAACAAAGGGAAAACGCTGCCTGGATCGTATGGATTGAACTGCTCAGGGTAAAGCCAGATAGATTTACAGGCACAGCAGTCAGAGGGCTTACAGGCTGTCAAAGGTGGTAAGAAACTCAAGAACTGGGACAACACCAAAAACAATCATCGCCCTATGCGGGCATTTCACTTTCTGTTCTTTGAACTCCCTCTATATAGTGAATCAAAAACCTGGTGTCTCACTCCATAGCTGTAGTAAAGAATTTAGACCAGGCTTGGGGGCAGAGGGAGTCAGAGGTCATTTCTAGGATGCAGGCTTCTGTATCAACTCATATTTGCAAACAAATTCCAGAGGGAGATCAATCACAGTTTTCTAACAGAGGTTGTTTCTTTCAAAGATAAAATAAGACAAAAGGCAAAAGCACACTGCTAATCCCAAAGAGCAGAGTTAGTCCACATAATTCTTTACTGCAGTCTCTCACACATCATGAGCGGCATCAAACCCAAAGACATACAAATCCACAATTTTTTTGGGTACGTGAACCCTCCTCTCAATGAAGAAGTTGTAGAGATTAACCGGAGAAGTATTTGCATGACAAGCACCAAATCACATCACCATCTTTAGATGCATGTGCTTATTCTCAGAAGTGGAAAAAAAATGTCAGTGTCTATTATTTAATGAGAGTAACTGGAAAAAGACAGAGACTGCACTTAGTTGTGACCTAATAAGTAGCTCCAAATCCACATCACAATTGGATTAAAATTAACTGTAATGAGAATTACGTACATTGCTTCACCCTTCCACTGACAACTTAAAATAGAAGGCAGGTAAGACGCTGTACAAATTCCTAGTTTAGACAAGAAGTATGTGAGATAGCAAGAAACTGGTGCAGATAGGCCTAGACTGCAGATGATGAAACAAGAGTGATCCTACAATGAGTAGTTTATATTATCCCAGTATGCCAGCAAAGCAGAGGCTGATGGCCCATGGGATATTTACTGCATTGTTGTTACCTTCAGTGCAGAAAGCAGAGCAGCCACAGCAAGAGTGTTTTCACTGCCAAAACACTGCATTTCAGAAACAAATGGTTCATCTCACTATCCTGCCTTGGAATGTTCCAAAGATGATATATCACTTGTTATCAACCTTATCTGGACCACCCTGCCCCACTTTCATCTCTGGTGTCTTCAGTCTGTTTTCTCAAGATCAGCCTCAGTATTAGTTTCTTGCCAGACACCACAACCATCTGGAACTCATTTCTCTCTCTTCAGACTCATTCTGCTGTCAGGGGACATAACCAAACACTGACATGTACAGAACTTTTCTGCTCAGAAACTTTTTGCCCCACCTGCATGAATTACCCTCCCAACAACTCACCTTCTCCAAATCAAAGTAAATACATAAGAATTCACTGCACTGTTAAGACTGCAACAAAGCACCATTCCTCCTCAACTGAATACAGGCACTTCTCTAACTTGGCTAATGCAACACTTCACAGGACTTGGGAAATAAACATATCCCTTGCAATTTATGGCTTATATGTGTACCTGAAGGACATGCTCAGCTTTCACAAGAATTAGTGTACCAAATCCCCACACATAAGAAAGTGGACAACCTCCCACAAAGGCTTAGGCCTCATGCAGCTCTGCTGAGTGATGTGGCAACCCTGACAGAGCCATTAGCTACCAAAGACATGTTACACGTGAGCTGAACTTGGAAAAGAGCAAAACAGTTTTGCAGAGGTTGAACAATGAAAAAGCTCCCCAAGAGCATTCTTGATGCCTTTCAGTACATCTGAGACAATGAGACAATGTCTCAAGCAGTAGCTTCTTGTGCTAGTGACCAAGTTTTACTTGGTCTTTCTGCCAAGTTGGGTTCAAACTGAGCTGCACTCATGGTCAGTATGACATCAATATCACACATGCAGGAGTGCTATGAATGATACCTTTTTGAAGTTACAATTCTGTGCATGTGTCACACCAGGGTTTGGACTTGAGCAGCCTGAAAAACAGCAGCAGCATATGGTTCTCAGCCAAAATCAGATGAAACACTCGTGCCTGTACTGTTGCCAGGACACACATACTGTGAGTTCTGGGGTTGGAGCAGGTTATGAAGGGTGATCCTCTTGGAAAAAAAAAAAAAAAAGAAAAAAAAAAGAAAAAAAAAATTTCTTCTATTCTCTCTGACCACTGTTAACTGCTAGCACTCCCAAGTGGCCTGCTGGGACTTAGGACTCATTTAAGGGTTGTTCAAAACCCAACCAAAGTAATGAAGTTCACACAGGTTAAGACATCTGACTTTCTTATCATAACTAAAATATCTTAGCGCAGTGCTTACCTGTGAGAATATTAGAATTTATTTTTTTTAACATTCATGGTTTCAGTTTTATGAGATTTTACCAGCATAAACAGAAAAGCACTTCTGTGCTGGACCCTTGGGCATACAAAAACCAGCATGGGTATTAACCAGCTTAGTCCAATTAAAGGACCCTAATGCAGCTCTGGTAAGGCCCTGATTTGTTAGGCTTGACTACATTTCCAAAGAAGGAGCACAATTGGGTGGATTTGTTATCTGAAGCATAAGCTCCAAGTCCTTAGTCATCCTTGCTAAAGCCTTCCCCAAACTGGCCATGGTTTGTGCTACCTCCGCATCACCACAATCCAACCTCAACATAATCTGCTCTTTAACATAGTATTAAAACTAGAGCCAAAGGACACAGCTGCTTTCGTCTGTGTGACACTCATTACCAGAGACTTAAGGACAGCAGAACAGCAAGGCTTCTATTCTCAGCCAGCAAGCAGGAAACTTTGCAAGCCGGAAACACATGCCATGAAAATGGGGCAGCAGTAGGCAAGCTGGATTAAGAGGAGAGGGAGAAAGGAGGTCTGGGGTACTCAGCAGATCCTTTATGTCTTCTGATTCTATTTTTTTTTTTCATAGTTTTTGCAAACAATCCTATACAGTTTTCTACAAACAGTTCAGAATGCACTGTGAAGGGAAGCACCTAAGTAAAACAGCCTATGCTTTCTATTCAGAGAACAATGTACACCTGCAAGAGTTTCACAATCATTCCTTATGCAGGGCTTAAAATAATCTTAATATTACAGATTGGATACTAAATCTTAGAGGTGTGATATGACAGCTAATACCACAGACAGAAGTTGGTATGAATAAAGGCATTTCTACCTCTTGTCACATGCACATACTGCAGCTGCCTCAAAGGTAAGAGCCTCAACTTCTGTCCTTACAGTTCTGGAATCTCACCAGTGAATGTAAACCTGCTTCTCTGAATTGAACAATGCAAGCTAACAGCATCAAAATCTTCTCATTTTTTTTCTCCAGCTTCATCCTCTGAGGGTTATTAGGTATAACTGTAACCAAAGAAGTTAGTGTAACAGTGGTTGTGGACTTGGAATTTGGGAAGTTGAGCTGGTTAAGAAACAAGCTTCCAACTCTACTAAAAAACAGTGTGCAAAAAAACCCCTTCCATTTGTTTTTCTACTCTCAATCACTGCTGAAAAGTGCCAGGTGTATTTTTTTGAAGCTCAGGTTTTGGAATTTCAAGCCTACAGATTCACAGGTCAATTCTGTAAACTGAAAAGTCCAAAAACAGTTCTGTGATATAATGTTTGAGGCCTCTTCAGAGTCCAATCACTAACTTGAAATTTGCTCTTTCCTGTAACAGTCCAACTTTTTGCCCTTAATGTGCACTGTCACCACTTTCTATGTGCCCACTAGATGTCCCTTCAGCACTGCACAAATTCAAGAAGGCCACCGTGTGAAAACAAGTCGAAAAGAAATTCACCAGCACTAGCACTGCCAAACCAACACAACTAGACATGTCCTTAGATGCTGCAGACCTGTGCCAAGCAGCACACTGAACACTGTGGCACCTTCTGCAACATTCACGTGTCAGAGAAGCAAAGGAAGTAGGCCTATGAGTCAAAACTTTAATACTATCAAAACCTAGCAAAATCACACAAAACTTCGAGCCTCTTTCCACCTTTTAAGACATAAATTTAGTTTCATATCACTTCTAATCAGAATTGTTGTCAAAGAAATGCTGCCTGATAAGGGTGTTGAGCATATGACACTGCTAGGTGATGGCAATGAAATAATCAGTGTGACAAGAAACAGCAGGAAAGTTACTGTGCAGTAACTTGATACAGCAGTGAAATGGATGGTCAGCGTTCTGACCCAGTCTGACTTTTCCTGGAGCAGAACAATCCATTTCAGATAAAATTGTCACGTTAGGGAAAAATAGGGTTAGTAGAGCAGGACAAAGGCAGCATGAACATTTGTTTATGAGAATTTCATATGAAATCTCTATGTGGGTAAGGCTGAACGCAGCACATCGTCCCACACAGGGCAATTTGAGATCTAACTGCTCCCACATGAGCAGCCCGGCAACCCTGGCCAGCAGGCGCCATCCTGTGGCAACACCTTCCAGCTCTTGTGACGCACCAGCGACAGGGCTCAAAGGTGTGATTAATGTCAGTCACAGAGCTACAAACAGCAAACAAAACCTTAGAGGAAATCTGCCAAAACTGAAACACCACCAAGTCGTCTTAAAAGAATGTCACTTCTATAGAGAAATAACATCTTCAGCAGAACTTGTTCTAACTAGGGTCACCAGCAATTTGTTGAAGGATTCTTGTATTTGTCTGCAGACTGGGAGGTCTGGGGTTAGGACGTGAGGGGACAAAATGGAAATAGATTTGCCTGAAGTCTGAAATCTCTTACTGCCTTGTAACACTGGCTGCTTGTGCAGAGATCTTCACTACATGCCTCACTCCCAAAAAGAACACACTGCAAGAGCCCTAACAAGGATCTCCAATACGTGAGTAGTGCCTATAGCTTCCTCTCCAACAGATAATCCCGTTCACAACAGACACGATCAGGCTGCAGTGAAGACAAGGCCACACTTCAGGCGAGTTATCTCTAAAGGAAGTTCCAGAAGTTGGTCTTTAAGCACGTATGTCCTCTTTGATCTATGTGAGACCCTGCTGGAGTGCTGCAGGTCAGATTTAAGGCCCTTTGATCCTCTTCCACCGCTTACAGCTGCCCCGGTGGAGGCGAAACCTTTCCAAGGGGCCCCTGTTAGCAGATGGGAAGCTGAGAATATTGATCAGCTAACAGTAAAAAAAGTCTTAGGCAAAATTTTCTGCATTAAAGTGTTACGGCAGAAAGCAGGATGTGTCCAATACACCGTGTGGATCTAAGACTGTCTTGAAGCTGTGTTGACTGTTGAGAGGCATTCTTCCTTCTGCTTTTGTCAAAACGATCCAATGTGCCTGTAAATAACCCTTTGCACGACTGTCACTGCTCAGAGCGAATCTCTCAGCCACTGGAGGGCACTGCTGGGCAGTTTACTGATTTACCAGCCCAAAACCAGCTTTGAAAGGCAGCCTTCCGAATTAGCATGTTTGTTGCAAATGTGTGCTGTGCTGTAACGTTGGAGTCACGCTGGTGCCTACGGCGCTTAGCAGACTTCAGGGGAAAACTTAAATGCTCAGACAGAACCAAACAAACCTACAATCAAAACCAGAGGGAGGGAGCTACATCTCACAGCAGAGCCTGAAGTAAAGGAACCTCATATCACAGAAGTCTGCACTCTGTGAAGGCCATGGAAAAGGGAATTTTTGTAAAGCCCCCAGCTGGATCTGAAAAAAAGACACACCTACTTGCACCGTATGATGTGTGTGTTTTGAAACAGTCTAGCCTTCACATGCCATGGAAATAATGCCTTTCAATACTGCACAAACTAGAAAGCTTTGCCTCTTTTTCCTTTCAGATGTAGTCTCTGTGGTCTCTCACATACTTCATTCTCACGGTCTGCTCTGTAATGAGGCCTCAGGGAAAAATGGACATTCTAATCACAGGTGGCAAGAAGCAAAATGGATGCAGACCATGGATGTGCCACATGGTGAGGAATGACACATTTTCTCCAAGAAGCCAAAATGTGAGCCTTGCACTTGTGCAGTGGCACCTTAATGAACATTCCATACAAGAATGGAATTACCTCAAAAGCTAATCCAGGTAACTAAACAGACACATTTGTCAATATGAAAGCAAGCGACAATTGTACAGAAACAACGCTATATTCAATTTCTTGACTCACCAGCTGGGAATATTGTCCATCTACTTTCAGTACCTCAGGTTCACACACTCCTGTCTTCCCAGGCCACGTCCCACACCACTATTAGCATAACTGTGCCACACTTACGGAATAGCAAACATCTCTGAGGTTAGCTTCTGTTTCTAAGAGTTTTCCACAAATTGAAGCTGCAACTTTCCTCGTCACAAATGGACTTGTAATGTCTTGGCCATTGTCACTTGTACTATATGGCATTAAATTAAAATGTCTTCAATTCCAGTTCTACCTCTCTGTAAAGCTTTTGGGAACATAGGTTCCTTTTGCTTTTTCATTTCCTCTGATTCAGGCCAGGCAATGGCCAGAAAATGGCCAGAATGCAGCATAGGCATTAATCACTACACAGCACACAGAATTTCTTCCAAAAACAGACTTCCAAAACTTTACAGGTTCATGTCACTTAGGTAAATAGTTAACTTGCAATACTGTCAACTGTATGGGCTTTTACGACTTGGAGAATCATACAGATAATGATTACTTGTTTTTCTCTGTTACTCAGAGTAGTACCCAAAGTGGGTACAGTGGGTACTGTACTACTGTACTACTACAGAGTGTCTACTACTTCTGAATAAGCCAGCACCCCTTATTATAGCAACCAACTTTCAGGACTACATAAATGAGAAAACAAAAGCAACCAAAATGCATGGCAGAAAGCCAGGAATGTCAGCACCACTGGTTTTCTACTTTGAAACAGTTTCTCTGCACTCAGTAAGAGGTTATGTCCTTCAAACATGAATTTAAAACAATGCATATGCTCCTGGCTACTAACTTCAGCACTAATATATACTTAATTGCAACATTTTTTTTTTTATTTTCCCCTCAGTAACTTAATGTTATTGTCAATTTTTGTAAAATCCTAAACTTGACACTTTGCATTCCCACCACCAAATGTCCACTAGAATTAATACTGAAATCAAAGCCACAGTTCATTCTTTTCCCATGACTTCAAATCTCATAATCCTCCATTATATTAGCCAGTAAGGACAATGATTCACTGATTCTGCCCATCAAAGGACTTGATCTCTTGTCTTTTGCTGTTGCTTGACAGAAATGGTACTTCAATTATAAACACATCCTTGTGGGGTGACAGAATCTCACTGTTAGATCAGAACAGATTCCTACAGGTTAGGAACCAAAAAGCTTATTTGGGCAGTAACAGGCAGGAACTGCCATGGCAGAAATGGACACAGTGCTTCCCAATTCATTCTTCCATCTTCAACTGAAACTGAGCTTCCAGGGGTGAAATAAGGTCAAAACAAAGTAGAGTGAATTGGAATCTGCCCGACAAGAAGTCAGGTGTCAGGCATCCGCTCCACAGAGCCTGACCAAGGACAAAACGGTCATTCTCTGTTAGCTGTGGTGGGATGTTGGGAATTTTGAGCAGATGTTAATAGGATGAATACATACTAGTGCTACAGTCTCAGAATAATAATGTGCTGAATACCAAACACATATTGATCTCCTGAAGTGCACAGTCAGAACATCTAACAGCTCTAGAGAGAGCAGGCAAACACTAAAGTGGGGGGGAGGGAGAAAACGAGAAGATGTTTTAGATTGGAGAGTTTTATCAGTTAAAGCCTTGAGGCACACAGGGAATGTTAAAACCCTACTGCACAGACACAGACTGAGGGATGCCAAGGATGCACACTTTGTGCATAGGAATGAAAGAATGAATTTACAGAACTTGTATGATTGTAACAGATCTAAACCACTTCTTGTAGGGTAGAATATTAGAAACAGGAAGAACCTAAACAGAAAACCAAATCCTTACTGCACTGTCCTGGTGGATCAAATCTGTAGGAAAAAGGAAAGGTAATACCACTGACACAGAGAATGCACATAATGCTCAAAAGAAAATCAAAGGGAAATCCTTTCTATTTTAATGGACTCAGTTGTTATTAGTAATGCAGATCAGGGCTTTGTTCTAAAATAAAAACTCATTTCTAACCTGCAGTGTCTTCTTCAAGAGTAAGAAAGACATCTGAAAGCTCCTTTTTAAACAAGGGTTGTGTAACTGGAAAATTAAATGAATTCTCTTTGCTTTGATATCTGTTTAATTCACCACTGTACACACCGTCAAAAGCAAGATATTATCCTCTGCTCTCTACCAGAGATCCAAGTGGTGCAATGGCACATGCTCTCTGCACCATGGTACAGTGTTTTCACCACCTCATAAATGATGTAGCTCATTGCAGTAGCATGAGAATCCAGGACAACAGGACTGCAAATTGCCAGCTCGTTCAGAGGCATTTTTTATGAGTTACAGGTCAGACTAAGCTGGAGTAACAGAGAGATCCTTGTAAAGTTCACTCTCAGCAGTGCCACCTCTGTCATAATTCTATGAACTCTGGTCAATAGTATTATATATCCTCTGAACCACTGAGGACATTAAGCAAAACATGTTGAAGAAATGAGAAAAGATTCCAGTTGTCCTGAGCTTTCCACTCTCTGACCACAAAACCACACTCTCACATGAAATGGGGAATGAAAACTCAAGGGACATTTTAATCCCACACCCCTGCTCTGATTAATAATCCTACTTTATCAATATTTCATAGAGTTATTGTTGTGTCTCCTCTGACCATTACACATTCCATACAACTCTCTGAATTATGCTGCTCTGCAGCAACATAACATCCCTGCACTCTTTTCAAGGTAACACAGAGAGAAACCATGGCACCTCCTTTCCTAACACAATGCCTTTCCTGAAGTCCCTGCTTCAGGACCAGCCTATGAGATAGCATATGCAACTGGGTAACTATTTATCCAACGAGATGTACTGACTCAGTCCTAAATGACCCCTTCCTTTGTGGCCCACTATACCACATCATATGGAAAAGAAAATACATATTCATATTCTGAAAGCCACCCCAAAACAGTCGACTTGCTAGAGGGCAGGGATGCCATCCAGAGGGACCTGGACAGGCTGGAGAGTTGGGCCCAGGCCAACCTGATGAAATTCAATAAGGCCAAGTGTAAGGTCCTGCACCTGGGTAGGCACAATCCCAAGCACAAATACAGGCTGGGTGGTGAATGGCTGGAGAGCAGCCCTGAGGAAAAGGACCTTGGAGTCTGGGTTGATGAAAAGCTCAACATGAGCCTGCAGTGTGCACATGCAGCCCAGACAGCCAACCGAGTCCTAGGCTGCATCAAGAGAAGCGTGGCCAGCAGAGCAAGGGAGGTGATTCTGCCCCTTTACTCTGCTCTCGTCAGACCCCACCTGGAGTACTGTGTGCAGTTCTGGAACCCTCAGCACAGGAAGGACATGGAAGTGTTGGAGCGGGTCCAGAGGAGGGCCACAAAGATGATCAGAGGGCTGGAGCAGCTCTCCTATGAGGACAGGCTGAGGGAGTTGGGGCTCTTCAGCCTGGAGAAGAGAAGGCTTCGAGGGGACCTGATAGTAGCCTTCCAGTATCTGAAGGGGGCCTACAGGAAGGCTGGGGAAGGCTTATTTACAAGGTCCTGCAATGACAGGACAAGGGGCAATGGGCTTAAACTGGCAGAGGGGAGATTTAGACTAGATGTTAGGAGGAAGTTCTTTACAGTAAGGGTGGTGAGGCACTGGAACAGGTTGCCCAGGGAGGTTGTGGATGCTCCCTCCCTGGATGTGTTCAAGGCCAGATTGGATGAGGCCTTGAGTAACCTGTACTAGTGGGAGGTGTCCCTGCCTATGGCAGGGGGTTGGAACTAGATGATCCTTGAGGTCCCTTCCAACCTTACTATTCTATGATTCTATGATTCTATGATTCTAAAACACCGATAATCTTGAGCACAATAGCAACAATCACTGTGTGCACTGGAACAGAGAACCACAGTTAGCAAGGCACAAAAGCAATAACTACAAGAAAAACTTAATTTTTTTTGCATGCTGAAGTGCTGAGGAAGGGGATGTACCCTACCCTGTGCTGAACATAACAAAACTGCCCATCCCTCTCGAGAAACCCTTTATTCACGTCACACAAATTCACTCAGATGAGCACATCATTAGCTATGCTGTTGCGGTTGCATTTCCAGAGGGTTAAGAGGCTGTTGCCGCTGTCCAATTACTCATCAGCAGTTTCATAAGAGATGCTCCCCCTCTGCCTTGCACGTGTTACTGCAAATGCAGTTAACTCCCAAACCAGATGTTGCTAACATGATCAAGAATATTAACTCAGCAATTGCAAGTGCTTAAACTGCTGTGAATTACTTAGGCAAACGGCAGCTCAAGAACAATTACATGCAGCTACATGAAAAGTAAAACATTCCACAACCCACATCACAGTCTTTAAGGGTCCTCTTTGGAAAACAGAATCCATAGACAAAATTCTCTGTCAGCACAGAAGCCTTACATTTATTCCCTGCTGCTGAAGAACTGAGACAAAAGAAAAGGCAGTACAAACATCCAAACACAGAAAGGGCTTTTCACGTGCACTTTTCGGTCTCTCTCTACTTTCCATCTGCAAGGAATCTTACTTAAAATACACATGAAAAATATAAGTAAAACAAACATTTAAATGTGTGGTAACCAGAGAGTGCAAACCTGTAATTTCAACACCTAAAAGGCAGCCTCCAAAGCCCAGCCAGTATTTCTTGTGCTCTCATTCTGCAGAGTCAAATAGATACAATATTTCTGTGGAGAGCAAGGAAAAGAACTGGAGCACACAGAGATCACATCAAAGAGGTTTCTTCAGCTCTTGGAACATCAAGCAGGGATATTAAAACAGGAAAATTACAAGTAGAAGTTTTGAGGCATTCATGGGACAACAAATAGCACTCAGAGTGTCATAAAAATCAAGAGAGCTTGTTAGCTACTATGTGCCTTCTACACGTACCATCTGACTTAAAGCCCAGTGAAGTAATTAAAAATAGCTAACTATTACAGTAGGCCTTGGCTCAGGCCCACAGGGAGCATGCTACTAGGAAGCTTCCATATTTCAGCAGATTGTGACAACTGTGAGATTGCCAAAGGTCAGAAAAGCTATGGATAGAGGGACTAGGTTCTGAATAACATCTGTCCAGTGAGTTAAAAACAATAGAAGACGCAAGGTTTGAGGGATCTTTTGTGTCATCTGTTGTATTTAGAGAGGAGACGTGACCGCATTTTATTTTTTCACAGCAACAACACAAGCATAGAAAAACAGGGAGAGTATGAAAAAGAAAAAACAAAAAAATAGAGTGAGTGTCCTTTGGCTGGAGATTATCACATTGTGAAACCCTGTTTATAATGATCCATCAGAAAAATGCCTCAATTACTACAGGTTGGGATAAGCAATGGTGTAAGTTAACCTCAGAGACAAAAGATCCCCAAGGATGGTTTGGTTATCCACATCATACAGCAAGGTTGATGACTGCAAGGAGTACAAGAGTAGACCTAAGGCTCAGTGTTGTAATCAGGCCTGGCATGATAGCCTTTACAGGAGTGTTCATGCAAATTCTCAGTGGAGCTCCTGAGAGGTGTCAAGTGACAGAGCAATGCTTTTGGTTGGTGATTTCCACTCCTAAGTAGGCAGGGAAAAAAAGGTGGGAAGTACGTAACAGAAAACCTCTTGTAAGGAACTACATGTTATAAACACATATTGGAAAGGGCTTAACATGGGCTGTCAAAAGCTACGTGTCCCTATGACAAAACCTGCTAGCAAGGTTTAGAGCAGAACCGATTGAGGGGCACACTGTTTTACCCAGAAAAAGGAGGTTTGAAGATGGTACAATTTAGCATTTTTGCCAGGAGGTCCTTTATTTAAAATGCTGTAAACGGTAATTTGTTCAACCAAAGAGGCTCTTTCTGCCATGAGTTCTGATAGGACATCAGTTTTCAATTTTGTTTTTGAAGGATGTCTCAGATACTGATTTCTATTTCAGCCTCAATGTAAGTTATGTTTTTGCTCACACTTCGCTTGCTCAAAGTAGAAACAGCATTTTCCTGAATACCTTCCTGACTCTTGAAACAGATCTTTTTTAACACAGTGTTCTTGGAACAGATCTTCTCCTTGCTGCTTCATCCCATAACCCAGTAGCCATAACAAACCAAAGTATTTGGCAATATTGAATTGCTCAAAGAAATCCAAGACTTCTTTCTGTTTGTAGGTCTCACTGAGGGCCCTGAGTAGGTTGCAAGAGCACAGACAGTTTTTCTAAATAGCTTATAAACAAACTCTCTGCTTGATGGTGATTAAATACATAAAATGTTACATGTCCAGTGTTTGAAACAAAAATGCTCAGGGCATCTAAGAGATGCTTTCCACACAGAGCACTGGAAGTACTGGAGAAAAGAAATCCAGAACAGAACATAACTGTGGGAAAGTTCAAGATGTATGAATAATGTTGTTCTCTTCCTATTCCATCTGCAAGCCAGTCTTTGTTGCAGAACACAGATGCTACAGACACCCATTTGCTAAACAGATACTATTCCTAGAAAGTGTGCCTGTCTAGACAATTCAAGGCAGAGGTGGTTTTGTTACTATGAGATTTGTATGCTTCAAAAGGAAAACAAATTAGTTTTTCCTTTGAAGAGGCTGTACTTCACAAAGATGTTGCTAACAGAGGAACTCAGTACCTGCAGAACACACTGCTGTTTTTTAGTATCAACTGCAAATTGATTAGACTTTGTTACATTATTATACTTTTTTCTAATATAATACTAATCCTGACAATCAGTTAGCACTGACTAGCACTTTGGTCGTGGTTCTCATCAGCCCCTGACTGACCAGGCTGTGTTCCCCACAGACAAGACAAACACCATCCCTGGCTCACCAAGTTATTTAAATATATGAAAGTAACTGTGGCGTTATAGTCCTTTAATTATGTATTGCATCTGAATAATGTATGGTACAGAGGGCATATAGGAATTCTGGTGGAAAGAAGTAGCACTGTGCAATAGTATTTCCTCACCCTGGGTAAGACATGGACTTGCCCCACAACAGGTCTGCTCCAGTTTAATGTAATTCTACACACTCACTGTCACTGCAAGAAGCTGTCCCATGTGTCCAAGAAATCCCCTGTGCCCCCTCAGAAGAAAACATTCACATTGGTGATGAGTAGAAATTTTCTACTGTACCCTGCTGTATTCTTGTTTAACCCAAGTATCATTCAAGAATAGCAGAAAACATAGGCACTTTACACGTATAATCCTGCAAGGTCTAATTGATGTAATGTGAAGTGTTTAAATACAGAATACACACCATGTCTATCATACTAGTCAGACATTTCTTAATTTGTAGCAAGTCCCAGAATTGTTCAGATTATTCTGGAACTTCATCTAATCAGCAATTTTACTTGCTCTGTTGAAAAATACGATTATTTATGCTACTCTAAGTCAGTATTTACAGTTCTACTATTTTTGTGAGACACAGAAATTAATCAACTCGATGTTACATGAAAATAAAACCACACTTTTTTTAGTACTGTCATGCTATGACTACACACGCAATGATGACAACACCTACATTACTCATTATATCAAATTCTGCCACTGCTACCTATAATGGATCTATAATAAATTAGTATAACAACTCCTGTATTAAATCCTTAATTCCACTCTCTTCTTCCCATCTGTTTTGTTTTCTATTTTATATTTTTTATTTTAAACACAGTTGTGTATTATACATAAAGACTTTTTAGAGAAGTGGTAGTAGATAAATGATTTTTATCTACTATAATAATCCTCTGAGACAGTTTCACAGGTTGGTCTGTCCTTATTCATTTCACCAGTCAGACATCAACTTCTTCCACCTTCACCCCACCACCTCTTACATTGGGTCCGTATTTTGCACTGGGCAAAATACCAAATGATGCTCCCCAAAGCTGTTTGAAGCAGAAAATGGTAGCTGTCAGCTTCAGATGCAGAGTCACACACTCAGGCTGCTGTTTGTGTTGTGCTGGGAAAACTTCTGAAACTCCAGGTCTAATTTTGCATAAAGAATATTCGTGCTTTTGTCTTTCCCTTAGGCACAATGACCTTCCCCTTGCAACAGTGACAATGCTGCCTGCTGATTAGCAGCCAGAGCTCTTGCGGATGGGGCCCCTGATAGGCAGTGAAATCTAACTGCCACTTGGTGGCAGAGGTTAGATACCATAATTACAGCTCTGGTTCCCAAGAATGCATCATGCATGCTTATTTTCTGCCCAAGGTGACTCTCAAGATTATTTCTTGCCTCCTCTAATTACTATACATATTTATAGACAAATTAAAGATTCAAACATAAACATTTATTCAATTAATCACTTTGAGTTCTAGCAGAACAAACAGTATCAAATCAATTCATTAGCTCAGAGGTTCATAGCAATTTAATGCATCCATCTTTTGTCTTCTCTCTGTGGTACTGTGTCCCACACAGGAGTTAAAACATCAAACACCAGCAGCATCTTTGTAACAGAAAGAGCATAAGAAGTTCTGAACCATTAAACCATTTGCTTCAACTCAAAATGAACAGAATATGGATTTACTGCAATAATCAAATCAGGCTTGCTTCTGCACCCCTCTTCCAAAACCATCATATCTGATCTTTAAGTCTTTAGCTGGATAATTCCATTACTAGTTTACTGAGATCAACTACAAACACAGTGCATGTTACTTATTGCAATTTGGTTCACAACAGGAATAAACAATATTCTACAAACAGACGCTTCTAAATGGCTGTTTCACGAGACCCTGTTTATCAATCCCTTCTGAGGAAGCTGTGTATTCTATTCCTTCAAGAAGCTCTGATTCTACAGCTGCAACTTTACATCCCATAAGTGGACAGCCCCATGACTTCAGCAGTTTTGTCCAACACAGGAGCAAGCTGCCACAGAAGAAATATTTTAAGCCAAGGAAACCTATACAAATGTACATAATGTTCCCCTTTCTATGCTCTCCACTTCCATTTCATAGTTTCTAAAATCTCCATGACGCTGTGAATCTCAAACACACAGAGCAATAAACAGTAATTTGATCTATTAATAGATTTAATATTAATAAAGGGAACCAACATTTGCAGGACTCTTAGAGAAAGACTGAGCTGAACACGTGAGACACGTCCATGGCTAACCTCAGTATTCTGCTCCCTGTGAACTGGGTACAGAATAGGTTGCACACAGTCACAGAACATCACTTCTGAGATGCTCCCAGTCAGAATGCTTCCAATCATGTAATAGTAAAGTAGGATTAGGAAAAAGACTCTTTAAGGACAAGTAAATTTTATCAACTGTTTTTTTCCTGACAGGAAACTTCGGACAGACTGTATGAGTTGAAGTTCAGGACAGAGTTTATAAACCACAGGCATTTAACCTCCAAAATAAACGTCACAAACCCTCTGAACAATCATAATTTCCCCTCATAAAAACTGAGGGGGGTTGTCCAGAAAAGAAAACCTAGTCTAGAAACACTGACATAATTAAAGATCATCTTAGTATAAACTATTTCATAAGATTTCAGTTAATTGAAACTCATCTAGCTCATTTCCCAGATTAGCCAAGCTACCAAATTCCTATTAATTCAGAAGTGTAACACTCAGAAGATTCTTTTTGCATTTATTACACTGATGTTTTTCAACCCCAAGTCACAGTTGTTAGACTTGTAAAATCTCTTACTTGCCTCTATTTCAGCATAGGTGAGGCATTACCATAATTGGTATTCCCCTTTTACACCTTGACCTGTTTATAGTTGAGTTTCCCCTTCCATACATGCCCTCTATATCCTGAAAGCCGTCTAGTTTTAGAACTCTACATTGTGTATTCATTGCATATTTGGTGTCTTGTGTGCTGCACAAATTAGTTGTACCATTCTCATTAGCTCCATTATTGAGCACAAAGACTTGAAAAATATGAATGTACAGATTTAATATCATAAACCTGGGATTTAATTTGTATGTAGTGTTTAATAGGAAGAAAATATTTTATAATGCTTATTAACTATTATTATGGCTCTTAGCATCAGAGTATCCAGGTCTGACAACATCATTGACCTCTGTAGCCATCCAAAGATCCACAAAAACTGCCCATTTTTCAGCCTTCCTTTATCAGTTGCTCTAGCTTCTTCCTGTAACAGGTCAAGATCTTCAGAAAATTTTGCTAAGAGCTATGTATTTTTAGATCATACAGGTCTCACCAGGACAACCAAATTCCTTTTCCAGTCTGCCACAGCATTCATGAAAACCCTTATAATGCACCACAGCTTAACTCTGCCCCCTGTATTCCAGCCTTGCATTCACACTCTTTGGACCATTTCTTTTATTCAGACCCTGCAGACTCTTCTGCTTTTCAAGTATTTAAACACCTCAGCTTTGCTAGTGCATCTTTTTTACAGTTCCCACGTGGTTCTGCTAGACTGGACACATACAGTATGCTACATAGCTTAAAAAAAAAAAAAAAAAAAAAGCAAGCACATAAATATCCTTAGAATGGCTCAGCCAGAAGAGTGTAACAGACAGCATGTGGCCCTGGAGCAGAGGCCACGCTCATTGTCACGCTACCTGCTGAGCACAGCCGCCAGCATTCAGAGTATTATAAAAAGGGCATTACTGTAACAATGACAAAGATAGTGAGCCCTACTTGCATGGGTTTTAATGAGCAACACAGACCGTGGCATTTGAAGACTGAGAGTTTAGGTCTGGTAGGTTGTTGTTTGTTTGGGTTTTTTTGAACTCCAAATTTCTATCACCTTTCGAATAATAAAGCTCCTGAATAAATCAGCCAGTTCTGAGAAAGCAGAATATATGTTTTCAAGCCTTTTTGCCAAAAACCCACAGGGATGCCTCTAAATGCCAGCACCACAAGTCTCCTGCAAAGAAATTGGATAAGATCACACTAGACTTGCTTAGAAATAAATTTGGCTTTATGAGATCTGAACTAGAATTTGACTGTTGATGCTCTGTTGCAATAGAGCCAGAACTAGAACTACAAAGAGAGATAGGATGGGGCATAACTATAAACTGGAGGAGCAGGTCAAGATGGGCAAACTTGCAGTATTTGCACTTTCCCAGTTTCAGCCTTATGAAAAAGCTAAATGTAAGTTATGACAAATAAAAAATATTTATTAATTTAAAAAGTAAAATATAACATCCCATACAAGGTACTTCTCCTCTTCCCCTTTAAATTTTCAACAGAATACCGTTTTTGTAGCTGCCAGTTCTGTGACCTTGCTGGAAGTGTGCAAGCCAGAGATCAATTAGTGAGCACAGGAGAGAGAAGCTGCGTTGACTGCATTCTGCCTGTCCCTTGGGAAGAGCAGCTCTGCTTCAGGGTACAAGCAGCAGAAGGCTGGAAGATTGTTATCCAATGGGAGAGCCTGTGCACAGGATGGTAACTAACTGCAAGATGCACAATGCAGCAGAATGGAAAGGAAACAGGAGAGCCTCCTTTTCACTTTGGCTTCCATATTTTAAATTTTCCAGTAATTTAAACCCACTTCTATTTTGCACACAATTAAAGCTTTTTTACACTAAATGACACCTACAACGAATACACCATGCTGCCTTCAAACATACATGTTATGAACACTCATTAGTTCTCTTCCTACTGAAATGCCCCAGAGGAAACTATTCCTCAAAAACACTGCATACTCTTTACATATCCTCTTTAATCACTTATCAAAACTGGGAAAGGTTTATCTGTAAAGATTAACTTGGAATATGCAAAATAAATTGAAAGTTATTATTAGTGAAGGAAGAGAAACATTGCTAGTAACTTTTAAGCATGATCAAAACACCTATACCATCTCCAACACACCTTAGAGAAGCATATTGCTGTTCTTTGAAAGGGAATAGCAGTACAGAGGGTCCTTCTAATGCCAAAATAAACAGTGGCATAAAACATCAAAGAAAGTTTCTCATGTGTCAGGAACCAGAGAAAAGAGTAGTTGATATTTTGGAAGAGTACTGAAATAGTTTCTCCCATGCAATGCGATGTCATCTCCTCCAATCTCTTGACTCAGTCGCTAGTTCCTGGTCTCAGTCTCACCCCTGCAATACAGATTACCTGGACCACAGAGAAGCAACATGAATAACAGAACTATCAAACCTCTAAGGTCTAACTTAACTTGTCTATTAGATCAAGTGATGCAAACAGAACTTCAGAAGAAACCCTCCCTCCAGGAGACATCACTTATTTATGTATTTCAGTCTCCATTTCCAGTGACTCTCTATGTTCAGAAATAAATCAAATTTATTTCTTGTTTCTTGTCAACAGAAGAGGACCTATTTGCAAGTCAGCAGGAACATCCCAAGGCTCAGTCTCAGTAAAATTGTTTCACAGCACCTTGTCAGAGCCTTGATGGGGGTCATGTAGCACTATCTGCAAAAGCTGGCTGATGACATAAAACACAGAACACTTTGGGACATGGAGCAGGAAAATTCCAAAGATCAGGCCCTGGAACTGTTAAGGGTTTCTTATTCTTTAAGTGTTTCTTTCTCTTTTCTTTAACTTTAGAAAAGTTATCAGGAAACATAACAAATTATGATACTCACATTATTTCTCAATTCTAAAGCACTTCTCTACTTACTAAAAATCATCCTCCTCTGGCAACAGTTTCACTCCAGGAATGGAAAGCCAAGGACAGTGACTCAGACCTCTGTGGTTCCTTGCAAAGACCCCTGACTGCTGAATGGCTTTTGAACATAATTGTGGGGTTTTCCACTAAGAAGATTCAGCTCCTGACATTTAGCTGTATTCTCAGTTCTGCATGAACTCCAGCTCTTTAGTATTTAAATCAATACATAAATATTTCACATATAACCTAGCCTAAAAGAAGCCACCTGCCTGGTTACTACAATGTTACAACAGTCTGTCTGCTTGCCTTAATTTACAGGCAACTATAATGCTATTTGTGAGATATACTATTCCACAAGGCCTCCCAGAAGAAACCTGAGAGATCAATAGTCCTTAAATAAGTAATTAGAAGCACTGAAATAATTTAGGTCATCAAATAGCAAGTGGGATAAATAAAAAAGTCATAGCTCCATGAACACCTACTTTTAATAGAATTTTTACATTTCTTTGTTGAGTTGAATGCTATAAAAGGCTGCACACTAGAGCACAGGAGGAAAAACTGCTCAACAGCATCTCTACCAGGAAAGCAAATAGGATAACACTACATACCTGCATGAATATTATCTGGTGGGTTAATTTAAAAAAAAAAAAAAAAAAAAAAAAAAGAAAAGGATATGAGATACAGACAGCACACTCAGAAGAGATACAATATATTTCAAGGAGTAAGCCTTCTCTAATTGTGTTTAAAGGGATGTGCTCACACCTATTTCTCTGACCAAGGTTTTAGTGGACTGGACCACATCTCTTTGCTCTAGAGCTTCAACTACTTTAATATCAACAAGTATCAGAACCAGTGTTCTGACACTGGGTTTGGGTACTAATACATTAAGTAAACACATCAGCTTCAGGAAGGTCAGGATTTGATCCCAAGGGTACAGCTTGTGAGCATTTTCCAAATGGCATTGAACTCTGGCTGTAGTCTCTCAAAATTTATAATAAAGTTACAAAACTACTGCATTATAACCACAATTTTCATTATGGCAAGATTTTCAGACCACATTTCTGACCACAGTTCAAAGTATTTTATTTCTAATAGTTACTACAGCTCTCCATTTTCTTTTGATAAAAATAAACCTTGGTAAGGTTTTTTAAAAATTATTATGACTGTAGTGCTAGCTGCACTCATATAAACTGATTCCAGTTACAGGCTTCATGGTCATTGATAGATAATCAGCTATTGCTTCCATCAAAAAATACAGATCACCACAGACAAAAAACAGATATGGGAAGGAGGAAAGATGTAGAGAAAAAAAAAAAAAAAAAAAAAAAAAAAAAAAAAAAGGACAAACCCAAACCACTGAAAACAAAAACTTTCTGTAACAGAAACAGATTGAAACCAGAAAGAATATTAGCATTCAGGAATGAAAAAGCCTATTCACTGTTGATGTTAAATACAACACCCGCAGAGATGGAAGCTGGGTTTATTTTTGATAGGAGCATAAACATTAAAGATAAGCCAAAAGCATTTAGAAAATATGGGTGCAGTACAAAAGCTCATGTGATGAGAGATATTTTGCTTTTAATCTTGACCTGGAAAACCTCTTGCATGACAGAGCCTCTTTTCAGTGTAGTCACAGTCCTGCCTTGTTACTCTGCCTATTAGTGATAAAAAGGCCACCCAGGTTGTTGCTGCTTTGGAAGGATGGCAGGTTTTCAATCCCAAACTTCAAAGAAAAAGGAAAAAGACCCTAATATATCTAAGGACCTGCACTACACTCCTGTCTTTCCTTATCTAGTTCAATCACACCCTTTAAAGAAACAACCCTTACAACTGTATCATCATTTTTCTGTAAAGGACATAGATATTTCCTGAAATATTTTATCTCCTTGCCACTAACATATATATCAAACTACTTATCTCATATTGATATGAAATAGGCATGTATCGCATCCTACCTACACAATGAAAGAACAGCTGATTTCCAGATGAGTTCATTATGTCTGTAATCCCAGCAATATAGCTAAGTGCTAACCACGTCGACCACAACCATGGGATCAAATCTCAAATGTGCATTATAAAGTATCCTGACAGAAAAATGTGGGCATCTTTGTAAAGGTCAATCCTACTTTGTATGTCTCTTCACACAGTCCATGCTTATCTAGGGAGAAGAGCTGCAGACTAATGGTCTATCTTTGAAACTCACTGCAATGAGAAACCTGCCGAGACACCACCAACCCACCATGCTCTGCCATAGTGGACCTTCATGCTGCCACCTCTCCTTGCACAGCCCATACAGACAAGGATGGCCTGTAACAAGCTGTGGTCTCCACATACTCCCATGTGCACAACAGGTAAAAGCAGTTCCATTCACATGAAAAGAAAAATGTTAAAGGCCAGACAATATATCAACATTCCATTTCCCAAAGGAAGATGTTAAAGGTCAGGAGAGTTCAGATGATGACTTAGGACCCCACTTTTATTAGACATTTTAATTAAATGCCCACTGAAGGTTGGCAATATTATTTGTTCCAGACTCTCCTATTCCATAAGGAATATTCTGCTGATTCAGCTCAGCACTCCTATGTAGCCTGATACTGTGTCTCTCAAAGCGGCAGCAGAAGAAACCACCTTGAGAAAGCCTGTACGCCTGGTCACTTCCCAAGGGCTGCTCTCTCTGCAATTGTTGTACTAGTGATAGTAAAGGGTATGAAGTCAGTGACCACCACTTTGTCTCACTTCCCTTTCTGTAGGGACTAACATTGTACCATGAACAATCCTTTGTTAGATTCTGCCAACCCGCTCAAACTCTGTAAGACAGCAATTAAAATTACCTCCTTTTTGTCCTCCACACTGACAGAAGTCTTCATGTGCCCTCTCCTACATCAGCGAGGAGCAACAGAGTTAATTCTCTTTCCTATCTTGAGCAACGCAATCCACAATTCGAAAATAAACAAACACCTCATTAAATTAACCACAAAGTTTTCATTTCTTAGGAAACACTCCTGGGACACAGGCCACAATGAAATAATCTCAGCAGAAAACATGCCTGCTTGTGCACACTCACATTTTATAGAAGCCTGTTTACTACTCTGAGTTTTGTCATGGCCATTAGTGGAGATGTTTTAATCTTACATTCAGTAATTGCTATATGGAGTAAGAATACAACTGGCGGGCTGAAGACAGCACGGCATACAAAACAATTTAGATGTTAGGATGGCCAAGGCCAGCTATACAGTGCTGTGCCCTAGACAGCACCTATAACAGTAAGATCAAAGCACTTCTGTTTACAATTTGCAGGTTCACTATAGACAGCCTCACCTGGGCCAAAGGAAGGGATGTCATGACAGGGTGACAGCAAAGAGGCTCAATGTCAGGTGCCAGTACAGTGTACATCAGCTCTTGTTAGATTAAGGAACACACTGTACCATGGCACTCAGCAAAGGGGAGACACATCAAACAAAAAAGTGAAATCAGAAGATGAACAAGTAGAGCAGCATATATGGAGATAGGAACACACTTTTAACCTAGACCTTTGTTGTTTTAATAATTGATACAAAGTAGCAAATGACTCACTAATTGCACATCTAAATTGTAACCCATCCTGGAATCACACATGGCATAAATTCTGTTCTTATTTGAAGCTAAATCCACCACAGTGCAAGCAGTAGCCTCTCCAATAATTGCATTAGTCATAACCTGAAAGTATTTCCCACTTACCTGGTTCCAGTTTTGCTTGCTTTTCAAGCTGATCCTCATGCCTATCGCTAGAAAGATCTCTGAATTGTTACCCCACAGAGCCTGCTTTGGGACTTGAAGAACACTGTGATACATTTCCTGGTGTGATTCCTCCTCTTTCAGTGTCTAATTTTCCTCCAGTATCATTTTAGCTCGTTTGCTTCAGTCCAAAGTCAGAATCATTCAGGATTGCACCAGATATTAGCAAGCACTCTGTAAACTCTTAGTAACGAGTTAAGCATACAAAGAACTACCACATTTAAGTATGTCAGCTTTTGTTTTGCAGCATAGATTCTGGATGTTTAAGTACCCTTTCCACTGAACAGTTATCTGCTCAAGTCTCTCCCTTTTATGCTCAAGATATACTTTTAAAAAATATTAATACAGGTCTTGTAAGTTTTTTTCAGAACAGAACTCCTTGCTACCTCATGCCACAGATTATCCAGCTGTGGGACAAGCAAATACAAAGGCAGAATAAAATGCAACAATAAAAGCCAAGCTTAAGTACAGACAAAACCCAGGAAAAACGTTGGGATGCTCAAGTAACAGCAAGATGACATTTGAGAACTACCAAACATGAATTCAGACTTTTGCAGGATCGTCACTAGAAAACTGACATGTCGAAAGACATATTACCAGAGAATGGTTTGGGTTGGAAGGGACCTTAAAGATCATCTAGTTCCAATCCCCACGTTAAAGCAAAACTTAGTAGTATTCACACTCTCAGCCTTGTGCAAAGAGTCTATAGTTAAGTCTCAGCCCCAGCATGAGCTGGATGCAAGGAGAGGTGCTTGGTTAAGGCTTGGAGATGCTTTCAGGAGCTCAATACCCACACACAGTTACACCTACCACAAGCAACATTTACCTACCCCAGCAGACACTATTCCAGTGCTGATACCATCTCACCTTTCTTTAACCCCCACTGTGAATCTTCTGCCCACATCCTGCAGAGAAACAGATTAAGCTAAAATGTGCCAAGTTTTCACTGTTGAGTTCCCTTTCTTCACCCTCAGACCACTCCCAGCAATTGAGTACCCCAGTATGTAGTCTTTGGCTTTCATGCAGTTTTGCAGCAATATTTCTACTGACTCTGGATGTTAATACTTGCACCCTGTAAATATAGGGAACTAAACAAAAACAAAGTTTACTCTTTCTGAACAGTTTCAATACGCTCAACATCTATTTTTATGCTGCCTATATCATAATCCTTTAACTTTCACTTTCTGCTCTCTATGTTGTTTTTTTTAATTTTCGATAGAAGACAGACAACATCTGGCCTTCTCACTTCGTTTTCTTTGTCTATTTGCATTCCACCTCCCTTCTTTTCTCATGACTTCTCTCCACACAAGTAAATAGAGCAAGGAGGAAGAGTTTCTTTGGACACTGTTTTATGTTGTATGGAATTGCTTCCCACTTCATTCTTGTCATAAAAGATGAGCTGCTTTTTCCCATTTCAAGATTTTCATCAAAACACCTCACATTTGCAAGTCATCTTCTTAGCTTATCACCTTCTCAATCCAAACCTCCTGTGTGGAAAGTGTTCAAACACTGTCAAACTTCAAAGCAAGCAAACAGCCACATTAAATGTGTGATTAGTCCCACTGAAATTAAAGCTAAGCACATGCAATTATTTGGTTTTGTAGACTAAAAATATGTAAATCAAACAAATTCCTTTCCAAATTCTCCTATTTTGTTATTCTCAAGTTCTTGTGAATCTTATGAGACTAATTTCACATGAAGATTTCTAAAATACATGCCTCATATAAAGTTACTTTTTTTCCAATTCAAAGCCTGTCCTTAGATATCTTTGCACAAATCCCATTAACGTTAGTACATGTCTAAAGGCAGAATTTGAAACCCGTAAAGAACTGGGTCACTGGACAATGGTAAGCCTCAAACAGAGATTTCTTTTTCTGAGTTATAACAAGAGAAAAATACCTCTTCCCTCAGGCATTATGAGAACATTCCCATTTGTCTGTAAACAATACCAAACACTTTAAATTTGATAGGTTACATTTCATCCTTGCTCACTTAGGACTTTCTCTTTACTACAGATAATAGCCATTTAGTCTTTAATGCAGTGTTTGTAGCCAGTGCTATATCATCCAAGTACACCACCCCGAGGGGTACTGGTTCACTACAAGCATAAAACCAGTACATAGTAACAATTTTTTCATAAAGGGTCCCACCATTTTTCTGGGGTTTTTTGGTCTGCAGGTAGACTGCTTTCACATATCAGGCATACACACTAGCTTCTGCCTTGCCTCTGTGTTTTATCTAACACTGTAGTAAGATTTCATTATGACAGTTCTACAATACAGCATAACCAGGCATGTGATCTACAAGAAGGAAGACCATGAACAGACAGGTTTCTTTTCAAACTAGTTCTACATTTCCATTTTAGTTATAGATTTGAAAAAAGCCAAACAAACAAACAAACCCACACCACAAAAACCATTCTATGCCAGTATTTTTTTTTTTCAAGAAAGAACATAATTATTGTTGATTACTTTAACTTTCATCAAGATAACTCTAATCTCAGGTTGCTTTTGGCACAATTCAAGTCCCCAACTTGTACTGAGTATACTTAGAGATATAAATTCACTTTTTTCCCTTTTTATTCCAGGAAGCCTTAAGACAGATGTTAACTTTTTGTCCAAACCTCAGATGTTCTTCTCTTTCTTAAATTCACACCCTTGTACTGCAGAGACAAAGCTCTTCCAATCCCCTGTACTCTAAATTAATCCATCAATCCCCTTTCCTCTGTGTTTTTTGCCCTTGGCAAATCATTACCCCAAGGGAGAACTCAACAGAAAAAGTTAAGATTTCACTCAGACCACAGCTGAAAATATCTTTCTTCTGTCTGCAAAATCTTCACTGAGATGCCATCTCTTGCAGATTTTTCTCTCCTTAACACATTTCCAGCTTCATTGCAGAGTCACTAATTTTCACAGCTGCCCCTTCCCATTCTACTCTCTCCTCAGGCAGCCTTCCTCTGGGCTGTATTTGTACTCTGTCTCTATTCAATGTAATCAATTTAAAATAAAAATGTTCTCACATTAAGTGGTTGGACGAGCCCTTGACTCTCTATTATCTTCTGGTCCCTTCTCAAGACCTACACTAATATTTTGAGTCTACACAGGAGACATAGCTACACTCATTCAACGCTTTGAAACCTTTCAATTCTAGACTTGAAACCAGTAATTGGGATTCCTCAGGTTTGTTTCAATCTTTAAACATAACGAGATTAAACTTCATAACAAAGTAGAGCTATGTCTGACTGTTCAGAACTAAGGTGATACTTCAGCCACAGAACTGGAAAGAAATGTCAGTTGAATTGGAACAAGCTGAACTTCTCATTATGCGTACAGTTATTAATGCACACGTGTTTTCAACTTTCACTCTAATGCTCCAAATCACTCTTTTGAATGAAAGTTACTGTTCCACTCCAGCACTGCAAATCTCCTGATCCTGCTGCCTCCTGCCAAAGTTCCCTCATAGGCTGCTTCAGCACAGCATGTTGTGTGTTGATTCTTTTGGCATAGAGCTCCCCAGTTCACTGTCTTTCATCTTTACAGCCTATATAAAATCACTTCTGAAAAGCACAAAAAGTGGTATCAAATATGATTTCCATGGACTTATATGTTGAAAGACAAGTTTGAGAAGGCATTCAATCTAGAAAACCCAACAAATTCTGAAGCTCTCATGTGAAGGTATCAATCATTTGAATTGTTGAAGCAAAACGATATGCTACACAAAAAAAAGAGAAAAACAAAACCACCAGACTCAAATCTCCCCCTCCCCTGCTTGTACCTAAAGGTTCTGGCACACTAGCACTTCTCTGAAGAGTCTGATGAACAGTATTCCAAGCTCTCTTCAAATTCACTGTGGTGCCCGTTTGCTCTATAGCAGACAGGTACCTGGGGGTAGGATGAAGCTAACTTGAATCCATTTTCTTCACTTCTAGAGGAGAAAGATGGAGATCATTGAATGGCGTATTCTGACCTGCCCGAACACACTACAAAGCTGCCTTGAGTCCAATGTCCTCGGACAACCAATGAGGACTCCAGATCGAGAACTACTCACATGGAAATGCTACTTCTCGGGTCAACCCAGCAGACTGCTCTCTTGCTGCAGTGAGATATAAAATCCATCCGTGTGCTGCCTGCTACAGAGCGCCAAAGCCCTGCTTCACACCTTCCTCACACATTCCCCTCTACCTCCCAGCCTCCCTCAGGCCCTGCCAGCGCGGCCATCCCAACACCTTCCCGCCCCTTCAGCCAGCGGGGACGGGTCTTTATGTGCTAACTATGTATACTCGCGGCCCTGGGCAGCAACAAGAGGGTTTAGATGATGGTGAAACCACACGCCCAGTCTTCACTGAGATGCCCCGGGGCAGCAGCGGTGGCGGGGCAGGGCGGATCCTGCCTAAACACACCTGCCTCCCGCCGGGCGCGGCCTCCCCTCAGACCGCGACGGGCAGGACCCTACCGCGCGCGTTTACGCACTCTGCGTCCAACACGCTGGCACCTACGGCATTTGCGCAACGGGATATCTCTCAGGTGCAACGTTCGGGTTGACGACACTACGGAGATTTCGTAAGGAACACTAACCTCTTTGAGAGGCATTACGCAAATAACGCTCCTGGGTGTAGGCTCGGCCGCTCCTAATCGCCGTAGCCGCAGAAACTCTTTGAACTGCAGAGAGCTCAGTCCACGGGGAGCGAGTAGGATTACGCAGTTTACGCAAGAAGTAACGGCCTCAGGTAGGAAACCGGACGAGCAGAGCCGAGAAACCTTACGTCAACTCCGTAAGGCTGCGCTGGCCTACTGGGAGGAGGGAGGAAACGGCTGGTTCCGCACCGCTACGGAATTGGCGTGGCGGCCCGGCATCCCTCTACGTAGTTGGCGTAAGGCTCTCTCTCAGGTGCAGGGAGGGGGCGGGCTCACGTTG
>VWZE01003136.1:2300648-2388186 GCA_013396675.1 Eubucco bourcierii
CCCCCCCCCCCCTGCAAAACTGTGTAACTGTTGTAGTAAAATACTTTCATGATGTGCTGGTAAATTAAAAGTGTAAATAGATGCTGAAGAGGAATAATCTTATGAAATCCAAGTACTAGCTCATCTTAGGGGATCTCGTAGATTGTGAAAACTTAAGTGATCCTGCATCATGAGTTGATTTAAATTAGTTCTCTTGTGTTGTGGCTTGGCATACTATGTAAGAGCCTCAAGATGCTACTGTGATTGACATAACAAAATGTAAATTATACGCTCTTTTACTAGGCTCTAATTTATCTGTCGTAAGGTTTGTGTACCAACAGTACTAAGATCTTCTTACAATACTGTTTCTTTCATGAAATGTCTACATAAGGGAATTAAATTACTCTTAATTGTGTACTTGAAAATAAAATTGGGATGTGTCCGGCTATCACAGTAAATTAAATTTTGCTACTGCTTGGTTGGGTTGTTTTTTTGTTTTGTTTGTTTTGTGGGTTTTTTTTTGTTTTGTTTTTTTTGGTTTTGTTTTTTTTTTATTGTTTTTTGGGGTTTTTTTTGGTGCATTTACTTTAAACTGACTATTGAAAAATTAAATGCTTGAGTATCTGGTTGAGAAGAACATTCTTACTAGTGGGTAATTGTGAGATGTCACAGAACTTGAAGAGATTGTAGGTTTTAGACCTGAAACTTTGATGTAGTTAGTGCTGAAGAAGTGAAATGATGACTGAAGCAGAACTTGACATTTGGCTTTGACAGTAAACAAACTCAATGTAACTGATGTTGTCTCTTAGAAATTGTCCTGTAGTGGAAGCAGAAAACAGTGAGCTGCTTTTAGAGCTCTTTACTTCTTTATTTCCTCAGATTCTTGGGAGGGGAGATACTTACATTAAACGTAATTCTTGTTTGACTTAGAATACAACAAATTTGGGTATTAGCATTGTGGGTTTTGGACCCTAAAATACCCTTAGTATTCCCTAGTATGCTAGGACATGTGGGAATGTTTTCTCCCAAGCTGCTGGCTTGCATTGACTTTGACCCTAAACAGAATCTACCCCTCACCCTAGCTCTCCACTGGCAATACCTGCCTTCCTGGAAGAACAGCAGCAGACCACAGGGGAGTATGTGAAGCCCAGGCCCACCAGCTCTGTGAGGGTAGTTTGGAAACAAGTCTTGGGTGGCTCTAGAGATGAGCTTTGGCAAAACAGTCACTGCAGAAGCTGTGGAGACCTGAGGTTTGGGAGCAGGCTCTTTTTGGTTACACAGCACTGCTGTTTTCCTCCAGCGAGGTTTTGCCACAAAGTGGTTTATCCAGTGCCAGTGATACTGCGAAACTGATACAGGTTTTTCTTTTTTCATTCTGTATTTTGAAGGGAGGAGGGTGGCTGCTGTAACAGTGGATTGTGGTAAGTGACCCCTAATCTTTGAGAAGGCATCAAAAGTATAATTAATTGTTGCAGAGCATTGGGTGGCTGGGTGGTGGTGGTTTTTTTTTTTTGTTAGTGTGTAGCAGACAAAACATTATTACCAAGAACCTATTTAGTCTTTTCCATAAAGATGGTATCCCTCTTCTATGTCCTTGTATTTCAAAAAGAGTGTACAAAATACAGCAAGGGAACAAGGCAGTGAGCTGCATCCCTCTGAATTTGGTTACCAGATTTTTAAATAGGTGACCATCTTAAAACTGCTGGCTGGTTTCGACCTAGGGTTTAACTTAAATGGTCTTTTTGCAACCTGCTTAGTGAGGCATTCTACTAAACAGGTCACCTGGAGACTGGGTGAAAGCCTCCAGTTAAAACAGTACAAATCAGTTCGTTAAAAAACATAAACAAAACACCAAATTACAGCTTGTATTAAAAAGAAGAAAAGGCATTTGAGTTCTCTGTCCTTTGTGAGTCAGCTGTTGCAAGAGGGTAGCTGGTACTGTGGTTCTATTGTAGTGTGGTCAGAAAGGGTCCCACGGTGTAAGCTTGTGTAGGTAAGACGAAAGGGATTGGGTTGTGGATGTTTTTGTTAACTATAGAAACAGATAACGTGTTATCAGTGGATCTGAAAGTGCTGACTAACGTGTGTTAACATTTAATCAATTTTGGCGTTGGATTTAAATAGCAGCTATTTATGTGGTGTTAATTATCTGGTCCTAAGCACAGCTGAGAGTGCTTCTGCAGCTCCTAGCCGGTGGGGAGTGGTAGCCCTCAGCACAGCCTGCGTGGCTGGTTTTTCCAGCTATGCTGTGAGGCAGCTGTGTGGTGATGTGGTAGGTTTGTAGCTGGTGCTGCATCTAGGTGAAGACATCAGTTCTGCAGTATGAAGACAAAAAGGAAAAATAGTCATTTAGCTCTACTCTTCAATGCCTCTGCACTGTAGGGACAACTCTTGGGTAGGGAAACTTGCTCGTTTTCTCTGGTTATGGGGTGGCTGTAGCTTGACCTTCTATGCATTCAGTGCTGTTCTACTTCTCTGCTTGATTTCCATATGTATAATATGACGGGTTTTGAATATTTGCTGTAATGGAAAAACTCTGGAATAGAAGTGGGAGCTGTAGGCAACCAGTGTCTTCAGGGAGTGAAGTACTGGTGAATACACACAGCTATGGGAAAACTGAGGGCTCTCCTGTGATCACAGAATCACAGAAGCATTCCGGTTGGAAAAGACCCTTGAGGATCATCAAGTCCAACTGCTATCCCTGCTCTTCAAAGTTCACCCTTAAACCATATCCTCAAGCACCACATCCAATGTGATGGGACAAGTAAGGAACGTGGAGCTCCAGGTAAGACAGTGGAAAGGATAAAGCATTATATGGAAGACTATAAAGTGCCTGTATGGAAAACTGAGGATTGGAAGGTGCCCATAAAAGTTTGAAAGTGGTTAACCTCACAATATCATATGTTATAGTAGTTTTGTACCTCAGAGTCAAACCTGAATTTACTTTAGATTAGAAAGAGAGGTTTCAGGTTGAATTGTAGATTACTGTTGAGGTGGTTATTAGAAACATGACTGGCAAATTGGTTTTGTTTTCTTTCTATACACAGACATGAAAGGAGGGGTCTCCTGGTAATTAGCAATACTTCAAATCAATGTTAGTTATGTAACTTCTCACCCTGAAAGGAAGAGAAAGAAAAATTTGTATAGCCTCAGTTCTTGGCTTCTGCTATCCTTTTCCTGAACACTAAGTGCAGTGAGAACTGGAGTTTTTGGTTTGTTGGTTTTTTGGTGTTTTTTTTCCCCCCTCTTAAGCAGAGTAGACTGAAATCCTACCTCAGAATCTATTGGAGCTGGCAGCTGGACTCTGAAGTAGCTTGGGCTCATTTCCCTCATGAAGACATTTGACATTGCTAGACTGAGAAGTGCAATCTGAGATATCTGCTGGAATTATATTGTAAATCCATATGGTATAGAGAGTTTTGGATTTGTTCTTCCAGTCCTAATTTCTTTCCCTTTGCTCTTGATAGCTGGTTTAGCTCAACAGGAGATGAGAGGAAAACAAATGCCCAAGAACTGCCTTCTCTCCACCTCTGCTTTGAAGAATGCCTTTTCATGTCATGTATTCTTAGTGATTGTCATCTTTTCAGAGAGCTAGAAGTGTTTGGTAAGCAGCCATTCAGTGTCCTAATACTTCATGATCTCTTGATGTCTAGATAATTGGACTTAACAAATAGATTAGGTCTTCTTTGGTTACTCGGTCATGCTGTCCAAGTCTTTAATCATATGGAGACTTAATTTGTTTCTTTAAAGTAATCAGCTAGGCCATTTGGATGACCTTAAGGAGTGTATAATTTGGCTTGAAATGCAGTGTCGCTTAGGCAGAGTCACTGGGAATGTTACCTTGTGTGCATCACAGTGGACCCCAGAGTAATTCTGAGCATTCCTTCTAAAATTGGAAAATGGTAAAAATCTCTTTGAGTAAACCTCTCGGGAACGGAGCAACACTGTGATCCAGCGAAGATGATCTGGTGGTTAAACTGAAGGTAATGATTAGAGGGGCATTTGGCCTCTCTTGAGTTTCTGCCACCAATTTACTGCACAATTAAATGTGCTCTGGTAAATCTGGTGACAAGTGTTCTAGAAAAGCCAGGAAGAAAGGCAGATACTGGGAAGGAGCGGAGAGACAAAGCTGATAACTTCTTTGCTTCTAGTGGGTGAGGGTGAAATTGGTGAGTGCCAAAAATATGAGCTCAGAGAAGTAGCTTGTTCTGCTCTGAGCCCACATCTGTACACACCTCCTCATCTCTACAGATGGCCAGGAGGCTGAAGAGAGAACACAGTTGTCTAAATTTGTGAAAGAGAAAAGAATCATGACTCCCACCTTGCAGGCGAACAAGAACCTCCTGTAACTGGGGTATTTTCAACAATAAAAAATGTGGTTGAATTTTCAGTCTCAGAAAAATATGTGAAACTCAGCACTATTTGTAGTTGCTAAATAACATTTTTTTGGTAGTACTTTCTATTAAAATCTCATTGGCTGGAACTGTGCTCTTAATTCCTTCAAAAGTAACTTGTTAGAGAGTAAACTTGATCTAGAAGTCTTCTTTGCATGCTTATGCTTTAATGACTTGATAGATATTTATCTACTTCAGATTTCATAATACTTCACATTTAGACAAAGTGAATACATAGTGATGATAATACTCAAACTAATTGTGATAAAAGGCACAAAAATAAAACCAAAATATTGTTGTCTTTATGTGGCTTTTCTACCAATATTAGCATGGGAATAAGATTGTTTTTCATTGGTTATAGTCCATATAGTTTACTTCATCTTTTGGCAGAATTCAGTCACTTTTCCTTTTGTTGTCCTATGAGATGAAGGGCACTATTTAAAGTGGGTAGCTGGAAGTCAGCATTATTTAAGTAGACAACTCTTGACCAAAAATCTGTTCTTGCGGATGTGACCTCATGTAATAAACCAATAATAAGAGCAGCTTACAAAGTACACCTTTAATAGGTCTCTTGTTAACTCTTGCTATTTGTAGGCAGGATTTCAGTACTGAATGTTCCTGAATATCCCTGACAGCGTGTATTGCTCCTCCCATCTCAAACACTGAAGAACCTGCAACTAAACAACAATATTGTCTAACTTTGTGCTATGGGTCAGGATCCTGAGCCTCATGCCAAGTTTCAATGTGAAACAAGAATGTGGAGTTAAGAAAAAGCTTTTGCAAAGAGTACTTATATGGAACCACTGATAAAACTGTGACTGTTGAGGCAATGTGATGTACTGAAGCAGGTTCTTAAAAGGAAGATGAGATATGGCCTGCCCTAAACATTCTTTAAGAAATTTCACTTCTTAATTAGCAAACTTAACCAAGTGCAGAGGTGCAATAGTGTGTGTTCCTTAAAGTGGATTCTGCATTGGTATTAAAATAGTGGCATGTTATAAATGGATATGCTTTTTCTGCATAGTTGGGTAGGAACATACCTCTGGTTTCCTGCTGAGATGATTCCAAGTGTGCTTTTAGTAATGCAACATAACCATAGTATCATTGTCATAACAGCATTCCACCCTGTGTGAGAAGTTGCAGCAGCACCATACAAAGATACATTTGGTCTCTCCTTTACAGGATGATGTTGGTCATCCTTCCAGCACCATGTCTGCAAAACTTTCTCTGATGGCTGTGTCTATCTAATTCCATAAAATATTGGAGAGGAATAAATGTACTGAAAGAATATTAAGGGTCAAGTGGATTCAGAAGAGTTTGCAGAGACACAGGCAAATACAGAGTTGAACGGAGGTGGTTGGGATCAATGAATTGCCCAGTGAGCTGAAGAGAGTCCAGATGAAAATCTCAGTGTTTGGAGTATCCATTTACTGATGCTTTTGCAGTTACTGCAGGATTTGAATATCATTGTACTGGTGCTTCTGCAGTTGCTGTAGAAACTGTTGGCTCAGACTGTCTCCTTGTAGTTCTCCTTCAGAGGATGAACTGCTCGAGGAGAGCTTGTCTGGGCATGGGACCCAGTGGTATGTTTATTGTTTTCTTTCACGCTGTGATCTGTAATCTTTATTTTAATACAAATCCCTTGACTAGTGTCTTTTCTTTTGGTTGTGGATGTTTTATCTGTATGTGATACTCGCAGCAAAGGAGTTCTCTTGTGCCAGAAGAACAAAGACTTGCTTTTCTGTTTGCAATGGGTACTACTGATTTGCAGTAGTTGACTGGTTTTACTGCCAGTTTTAGCAGGTGCACCTTGTCTCAATGAGTTCTATTTGCCCTCGTCACACTGCACAGTAGCAGGTCTCATGGACAGTACATAGAAGACTGAATTTTGGCTGAGAGCTGAAGAGTAAGGAATTTCTATACTATACTCCTTCCTTTTCCTCGCTCTGTTTCCGTTACTTGTTCTCCTTTTGTGTTACAGTTGGACTAGATGATTGTCGTCATGGGTCCCTTCCAGCTTAATATTCTAGCCTAACAAAGTGCTGAGTATCTCCTGAAGAGGCTCTTCATGTGCATGTGGTAGCAGTTTGTAGATGGATGGGACAGTAGTTCAATAATATGCATGTGCTAAATGCAGGCTTAAGTTTTGCTTTATATTACGGAATGTTGGAACAGGTCAGAAAAGTTACCAGTCTGGGCTGTGGAAGGATCCTGCAGTGTATATTCACAGGAGCATGTAGAGAGAAGGTTGTTAGTGTTGAAATGATTGAAAAATGATTTCTGGCTGCTTTTCTTGAGGAAAGAAAAATATCTTCTGAAGCTTGTCATGAGGTTGCAAAAACTTTCTCTTCTCTTCCTGATACTTGAGGTAGGAGGGAGGAAGGAGAGCTGAGAAAACTCATGCCGGGTTGGTTGGTAGGACCTTCTGTGCTGTTGGTCCATGTTGCAGTGCTTCCAGCCTGCAGCAGCACAAAACTGGGTCTCCTCTTGCCAGTCTCTCTGTAGTGCTGTAGCTCAAGAACAGCATGCAGATACTCCAGCAGAGAAGTGATTAAACAGGAGCGGTTAAGACCAGTATGGGGCAAAAAAAGAGACACTAGAATTTGGTGTCCAGAGATGGTTGATGCTGAGGAGCAGGCTGGTGAATAGAGTGGGGCTGCAAAGCTTTCCCATATCTTGTGAAATGGCTCCAGTCCCTTGCTAGTGTCCTGAAATGTTCTTTTCTTCCTGGCTTCTGTTCTTCCAGAGAACAGACTGTGTGTCTCCTCCTGCCTAACAAAAGAGGGCCTCCATTGTCCTCTTTTGAAATAGACACTAAGATTCCTTCATCTGCATCAATTTGACATTCACAAGAGTGGAGTGCTCAAAAAAATGCATGCCTGAAAATAGGACACATTGTGAATTAGATTCCTGCGTTTAATCACACCGTATTCAAATACTGAATTGCTAGTTTGAATCTTATGAATTTACAGGTAGTTGTTGTCAAGTTTTTGCTATGACAGTTTGCCAAGCCGACCTGTGAAGGATGACTGAGAAGAGATAGAATAGTAAAAGCAGTCAGCAATGCAGTGTCTATTCAAATCAAACTGAAGAAGCCTAAGTAATGAGTGGAAAGCTAGAAGGCGAGAGAAAGAACACACTTCATGCTTGGTGTGTATAGTAGGTGAAAAGCTAACTACCCTTCCAAATCCTGCCACTGATTTACTATGGCATTGGGCAAGTCAATGAAGTGGTTGGGCAATGGGGTCAGCTCAACAGCTTAACATTTACACCTGTTACAGCAATTGAAGAAGTGATGCTTCTGAAGTGGTGTGAAATGCTTGTGCATGTAGCTAAGGTCTGCTGGGTTTTTTGGTTTTGTTTTGTTTGTTTGTTGTTGTTGTTGTTGTGTGTGGGGTTTTTTTCTAACAAAAGCATGTTGAAACAATATTGCAATCAAAATGGCAGACTAATGTTTTTAGTCTCTTCTAAGTCCAGCCAGATGGCCACGTCCCACAGGTTAGTGGTAGATTGTTGGGTAGTACTGTCAGTTTACCTGTAGGTGGAGAAGTAGTTTCCCAGATTTCTTTGTTTTGTAACATCTGAGCTGTTTTAATTCAATTAATTGTTCATGGTGTTGCAAAAGACCATGAGATGCTGCAGAGACAATGCTAGGGAACTTGCAGGGATTGCCAACTGCTTTCCTGGGACAGTTTGGTGGCACCTGTATGCTTTGGTAAGTATCTAGTTGTGGCATTTATGAATGAGATCAGAGTCTAGAAATGTGATCTATTCTCTCCACTGTAAACAGAAAAAAACATTGCCATAAGCACTTGGAATTAACACAGTTATAGGTAGTGTCATTCAGCAAACTCTGCTTACTCTCCAGTGGAGTCAGTTTTGATTATTCTTTTAACTTCTAATTTTCACAGCAAATTTCCAAGAGGAAAAAAACACTGCAGTTGTGTTTTTTTGATTTTCTTTGTTAGTACAGAGATAAGTGGAAAATCTCTGTCACTTGTCTGAAACCATGTGTTGAAAGGCATGCTTTTTTTTTTTTTCCAAACAGTTTTGCAGAGTAATAGGACAGAATATGATTTGGATTACAGAAGCCACATGCTGGGTCAGTTTAAAGTCTGCCAAGTTCTAATTTGCAATTTCTAGAAAATTTAGAAGAGAAACATCTGAGTGCCTGCAGAAATCATCAGTCTAAATTTAACTTGTGGATTTTGTCTTGGTAAAGCCTCAAACTGTCTGGCAGTGTTTGTCCACT
Source organism: Eubucco bourcierii (assembly GCA_013396675.1). Lineage (NCBI taxonomy): Eukaryota > Metazoa > Chordata > Aves > Piciformes > Ramphastidae > Eubucco > Eubucco bourcierii. Next base: position 2,309,274 of record VWZE01003136.1, read on the forward strand.
AAATTTCAGGGCCAACTTTGTGTCAAGGGTTTTGCACTGGTGGCTCTGACATTCTTTTCGTGATCCTGCAGCATCCGAGTTCTAAATGCAGTAGAGCAAAATGCTAAATGAAAAGGTGTTAGATAGGCTTAATTACTTCCTTTTTATGTCTCTCAAAACAAGCCAGAATGTTCTTAAACCTTGTTATTGTTTTCTTTTAATGTATTTCTGCAGTTAATTAATGAAGAACTGACTTTGTAAAATGTCTCTTCTTGGTTTCTGAATGCTCTGTTGCAGTAAGTGTAGGAGTTTTCAGATATCACTGAGAAACCCCAATATAGAGACTTCTGTTTCACAACAGGAGCCATGCAAAGTGTATAGTGAGAACCCACAAAACAGCAGAAGCAAGTGCTGGCCATTCAGTGCACAAATCAACACTTTTTTTTAATATATATTTTGGTTTTGTTTTGTTAGAAAAAAAATAACATAAGTTTCAGGTTTTAGAGTTGAATTTTGTTTGAACTATGGAATGAGTTAGATCGAAGGCATCATAATCTGACATTCTCTTAACTCTAAAAGTATAGTTTTATACTGAAACCCAAACAGATTTTTCTGTTTCTTTGTTTTTGTTCTGACAAGAGCAGAGTTCAATGTTCTTGTCCCTTTGGTTCTTGTTCTCCTTGCTGTGGTGTCCTGTAATGATGATGGTGTTGTGACATGGCCCCAGATTTACATAGGTGGCGAAGCAGGCAATAAAAACGTTAAGACTCTAATCTAGCTTCCTCCTGACTTCTCACTGAGGGATGAAAAGTTTTCTATCCTCTCGCCCAGCTTAGGGAGAATGCAATCAGTTTGTATAGTAGCTGTTACTTAATTCTGGGTTTGATCCTGCCCTCCGCATCTTGAACTGTGAATTCTAACTGAACAGGTTGTGGCTTTCCAAGTGCACCTTCCTTTGAAAAATAAAATACAATAAATCCCATTACCGTTACTTTTAGTAGCAGCAGATTTCCTGTTGTCGAGGGAACTGAACTGGCTAGATACAAAATGCAGTTAATGGCCCAAAATAAGCTAACTTAGATTGTTTTTCTCTAGTCTTTCCCCTGACAGTAATTGTGTTAGTAAAAGTGTTACTTTTAGCAACTCTAGTGTATGAGGGGAGCTTTGGGGAGAAAGTGAGAGTTTTGTTGCTGTCAATCGATCTCCCTGGGAAGCTGAGGGCATTTTGAATGCTGTTATCGATTGCGCAGTCTGCTTGCTTCCCGGGGAGAAAGGTGGGTGTGCACCCTCATTTACACCGCAGCTGCAGCAGCCTCCTGTCACGCACTTCTGTCTCCTAACCTAGATGTCAAGTTATTAACCTCCACTAAAGAGTGGGTGCCTGGGGCTTGTGACAAGCATGTTGCATCCAAGCCACCGATGATGATCATAGCCTTGTGTTTGGCTGTTCAGAGATGTGCTACTTAGTGTCACCAGGGAGAATAAGGTATGATGATTCCTTGATCTAAAGAAAACAGTGAAGGGCCAAGACTGAGGAAGCCTTCTATTAACAAATGAAAAAGTGTCTTACATGTTGTTTTGATTATAGTGGCATACTAGAGATGACATCAATATCCATGAAGAGAGATTAAACTAATTCATAGCCTGTAGGAAATTTAAAGAAAGGCCAAACTAGCAGAGCTGTGTCCATGTTTTTCTAAATGACCTCCAGGAGGGACTGGCCGATTTGTACTCATAGCTTCTTTTCCCCCTCAGATATTATTTAAAATTCAAAAGATAAAGTTGAATGTAACTTCTCAAGTTTTAAGATCAACTATTTACACAACTGTGTTCTCCACAGACATTGCTACATGTGCTACAGGCACCTGAGCTTAATTTTGTTAATATGATATTGATATTTAAAATGCTAAGAATAAGCAAACAAAAAAGGCCGTGGAATTCATTAGTCTCTCAGGAAGTTTGTACGGATGAGACTGACAGATACAACTTACTCTGAGAAATTTAATTTTGCAGCTTAGGTTGTGGCCCTCAAACTGAGAATTACCACTGCTGATGATCCCTGCTAAAGTTGTCTCTCTTTTTGGTTAGTTTTATGTAGTTGTGCTGTGCTAACTGGAGAGAAGAATAATAGATGAGTTTTGCAACCGAAGTTGGCAGATCTGACAGCGCACGCATGCAGCGCAGATCTGCTGAGGCAAGAAGATGCTGGATTAAGCCAATTTAAAGTATTTTTAGACTCTTAGGGTATTCCAGGGAAATAGGATTTATATATATACACACACGTATATATTAGTTTTGTCAATCTGTAAGAGGTTTGTGGCTCTTTTTTCTTAGCTAAGCTAGGGCTTGCTGTTACAAAATCTTTGAGACTTAAATAGTGGATTTAAGTCGCTAATGTCAGACCGACAGAGTTCCTTGCCCATCTAACATGGTGGTGGGTTTTTTGTTTTCACTATGGATATTATTGATAGCTTTCATGCCTAAATAAACTAATTCAAATCTTTTGGTAGGGTTGTAATGCATCTGAAGTAAATAATTGTGTTGTGAAGCTGAAAATTGATGGCAGCTAGGGTACTCATCCCCACCGCTTTCTGCTGTAGGGGTTCTTGCACGGTCTTCTGAATGCAGTTTAGTAGCTTCTTCCTGGCAGATGGTATTTCTACCATTTTTCTCACTCCAAATGCATCCATTACTAACACTGATTCATTGTTGTTGAATGATGGTTTTTTGAACATGTGCTTTTTAGAAACAATTCTAGCGAAAATCCCCCTTTCCCCTTTTTGTGTGAGTTATAAAATCAATTTCAAATCAGTCATATGGAAGAAATCCATTAATTAAATTGCAGGTTCTGTTTTCTTGTAGCAGAGGGTGCTGTGCCTGCTGAGGGCTCCATGAGCCCTTGCAGGTGGAACTGACAGGGTTTGGCTCTTCTGGACTGGTGAGACTATATGGGGTTATGCCCACAGCATTGTGAAGAAAGAGTGTTTCAAAAGGAGGCATTTGTTCCTGAAACACCCTAAGATCATAGGTAATTTTTTTTTTCTTTCTTGCAAACACTTCTGTGGCATTATATCTATACATGTGGCATTACACTGAGCTTCAGACTTCCCTGAAAATAATAATCTAAGACACAGGAGAATGAGAGGGAAAAACCTGCAAGTAGCAGGGTTGGATGGATGTGAGATAGCAAGGAAAATCCCCCAAACCTTAAGGAAGCTTTTAGTAGCCTAGAACATTTGACAAGATGTTCTTTGTCAAAATAGCCAATTAGACAGGAAGTAAAAAAATTAACCTGAATTTGTTCACTAGTCATAGTGAAACCAAATCACTGTAATTTCTGATGGAAGATGTGTGTTAGCTGAGAGCACAAGAGCTCATTGCACTATACCTGCAGAGTCTAGTGACAGTCTCTTCCAAATCCTTTTAAATCTTCTCTCTAATTAAAAAAAAAGAAAAAAAAGTCAGTGAAGCAGCAAGACTGACATACTAGAAAATGCATTTAAGTGGAGAGTCATGAATGTTTAAACTGGCTGAAAGGCAGATGTGCACAGTAGCCACTGTGGGTTTGCAGTATTGAAAACACCAGCTTCTTCACATGCTGATTTTAGGGAAGACATTCCAGGAGAGAAACTGTTGCTTAAATGTTGCCATTAAGAGTTGCTGGAATTTTAGTCAGAAGGACAGCGTTTGCTCTTAAAAACATAACATTTTGAAATTGAAACTTTATGTAAGCATTTTGAAAAAACGTGAGTCTCAAATGTAGCACTTGCACTGCGTTACTTGTAAGCAGGAATTACTGGATTTGTGTTATTTACAACACATTTAGGATCCATGTGGATTTTCATCTATTTACCAAGTTTGTATTAGCTTGAAATGCAGAACAGGGAGCAGCTAGTAAAACAAACATAGTTTACTGTTGCCTTATGAGATTGAAATTTGTAACCATCAATAAAAGCAAAAGAAGTCAGTCTCTCTCATTTATTGACAATATAGATAATAGCCTTTTCCATGTTGTGTGGCTGTGGCCTCACAGTTCTGTAGAAGACACATTCTTCTTGGTAGGCACTTGACATCTTGCCGACCTTTTCCCCGTCCTGCTTGTGTGTGTCAAGTGTAGTTAGTTGATGGGCTGCAGCTTAGGTCAACTTGCAGTCAATGGGATATGAATCATAGCAGGAAAGAAACTGGGGCACTGCAGCTATTTCAGTAAAGCTGAAGGGTGCTAGGAAAGGAATGTCCCTGTTCTTAATCTCTTAAATATTGTGGCTGCTTCCCACTGTGGCTCTGGTGCAAAGAAAGCCTTGCAGGTAAGGAAGTGGACCCAAATAATAATAGACATGGAAAGCATCTGGAAGTTTGGAAGTCTATAAAGCTTTGGTGTTGAGATGCAACTGCAGGACTGGGCTTGGGTGGTGAGAAGCCCAGCATGGCACTAAACTTGCACTGTGTGGTTGAGGAGGTAGAACTGTGATTTTCTTCTGAAGAATGTTATGTAATTTCAGGCATAGATCCAGAATTTTGCTTAAACCAGTTCTGCCTGGAAAAATGACATTGCAGATAGTGAGTGTCATTTCAGTGTAATGTAATTATTTTTATTAATTTAGTTAATTCTTCAGCTGTAAATTAATGTAGCCTGTGTTAAGAATTTCAGATGATTCTGAGTGTGGATGTCAAATTATGACTACTTCACAAGCACGTGTGTACTGCAAAGTAGCATTGTCCAGTTTAGCCAGAAGAGCAGGAATAACTACATTGGGATTTTAGAAGTTAGAAATCAGTTTAACACTTCACAGACATTGAGAATTCAGTGGTGGCTTCTGCCTTGTCTCAGCTGAATGCTTTGCTGTTCATTATTATGTGAGAATTTAAGTGTCAACAGCCAGTTTTTAATTCTCTTTTGCACCTGATCTGTCTATTCACTCTTGCATCTAGACACTTGTACCAAGTGATGAAGGCATTTTGAAATTATTCCATTAAAGACCCTTTGTAGTACCAGCTGTGACTGATGTGCTGGGTGTTGTGCAGCTGCCAGGGAACATGAGGCCCTATAAAAATCTAGAGAGAGAGATGTAAAAATACCTTGAGGACTGCAACTGGTGTGCTGCTCTCAAGACCACTTAGTAAATTTGGTGGTATATCTTCTTGTCCATAGTAGTGAATAGTAACTCAAATCCTAAAGGAGAAGGATTTAGATTCCTTCCAAAACTATTTTTCTTATACATTTTAATTTGGTATCCACAGCTATTTCTACTAATGTGTATTTCTGAGATTGGATGTGTGATTCTATATAAAATACAGTGTTTTCTTCTTCAAATGATCCTATGTGTGCTCACACTGTGCCTCTGCATTCCTTTTTTAACCTTCCTGTTAGGCTAGTGATGATTTCCCTGTAGACCAACTTTTCTTCACCCTCTTTCCAGGAGCTAAAAATATGAGCTATGCTCTGCACATTCCCCTTTCCTTTTACCTTAATACATTAATCTAGATTAAATGATTGTTTGGCTTTAATTATTCAACTTCTTTGCTTACTTTACCAGTGTGATTTACTTCGGCTGGTTTTTCATTCCCTGCAGTCAGGAGGGAAATCTACGTGTTCATCTATTTTCATTTGCATCTTTGACCAAAGGGTCCCCAGGTTCTCTGACCATGCCTGTTCTTGGCACAGCTGAATTCTCTCAAGGACCTCCTCTAGCAGCTGACAAGTGGGCAGCTGCTTTCCTTGCACTGCAAGTGTTGTCAGAGCTCTAGACTCTGGAACATGACTTCCATTCTGGTGATCACAGGTGCTGTGATTCCTGATCTGTTTACCAAGCATGTGCCTACCCTGGCTTTGGCACTTGTTAAAGCTGGATGTTAGGGCTACCTGACAGAGGCTACTCCTAAGAGATTTCTGAGCATGGCAGCCTTTTTTCAAATTGTGAGAGCTGAGCAGGCATGAATAATACCAGACTCAAGTATTTGCTGTATCAAGTGTAAGATTTTGAGTATTTTGAGCTTTTAACTGTAGTGTTGCTTTGTGATTATTCATTTGGCTGGAAAGTTCTAGCCTTCTAAAGACTAACATAGATGCAACTATGCCAGGAATTGCATTACTTGAAGCATAATAAACCTCATATGAATATAGAGTCTGCAGGTGAAATTGAATGCCAAATATTGTTGGAAGCAGCCCGAGTCTTAATATGTATCCCAGCGTTACAATTGCACTTCTTTACAGAATGCTTATGGTTGTGAGTGGATTTCTCTTGATATGGTGGTGAAGAATAAAGAAACAAGCTCTGTACAGTGTGTGGGGAGTCGAATCCAAACAGTCAGTATCTGCACAAGTAGAAGGTCAGTCACACTTTGCAGATTTCTCTGCCCCATGCTCCTCGCTGAGTCCCCATGAATTGTATTTCTTATCTGTTCCCTTCAGTTTGTTGATTCTTTTAACATGAGGGAAAACTATTTTGATATTTCTCTGTCAGTTATTTTGACATTAATCAACACTGCAGATCTTGTTTTGCTTGGTGTCTGGGTACATCATAAAAAGAGTTGCTGAAAGAGTTCAATTACAATATCAGCATTTCTGCCAAATGTATTGAGCTGTTCTGAAAGCGGCTTGTCTTTTCTGACCCAGATACACAGTTTCCAACTGTGGGAGATGCTGCCAGAAAGACTCTTGGCAGAAGGCCAGCAATAAAATTATACTGCAGAAAAACACAACATATTTTCAGCAGCACTTCGTGTGGTGTGACAAAAAATTACCTGTCTCCCGAATGCAAAGCAGAGGTTAAAATAAACTTCCAGGTTAAAGCTGCAAACCTCTTATTCTGACTTTGTTAAAAGTAACCAAAAAAAGGATATAAATTCTATCTCTTTTTGTTGCTGTGTCTTATACACCTCAGGCTGTGTTAGATACTCACTGGTTTGTTATTAGCAACCTTAGGTGTCCTTGCTAACTCTGTTAACACAGACTTTGACTGATCTTAGTGTGGTGTAAACTGTAGTTCTCATGGGCAGATAGTGGTATAAGGGCAGATAGATGAGGAGAGCAGAGGGTGTTTTTGATGCTTTGGCTGAGTATGGTTGGCATGTGCCTTCTTGACATAGCATTTCAAAGCCCATTTCTATGGTATTCTACTTGGCCTGGCCAGGTGCTTGAACAGCAGCTCACCTAAGTGAGGGGCTGGACGACTGGAGTCCAGTGACCCTGGTTTCCTCTTCTCTCTTGCCCCAGTAGCATGTCCGAGTGATGTACTGCTCTGTGCTGTAAGGGGATGTCAGGATGCCAAACACAGTTCATGCCTACTTTCTAGAAGCTGGTTTATAATTCCCTGATTGTGTACTGCATTTCAGTCCCCATGGAGTGCAAGTACCTATTTCTCCTGCTTTTTCACTTTTCTGTTCACAAGCACTCAAAGGTAGCTGAGCATATTCATCACTTCTGGCTGTTTAAATGTCTGTCTCTTGGGAACACAGCTGCCAGATGCGGGAGTATATCCTGCTACAAAGGCCTCGTCTGAAATTCTTTTCCTTATCTTGTGCCAAAGCATAAACTTCATCTGTGAAGGATGGGATGTTTAATGGAAACATTGTTAGACTGTCACGGTGTTTTAATAACATTTCTAATGTGTCAAATCCCCAGTGGCGTTAAACCACACTGCAGACTGCTCTGCTGCTCTGTGACCTGGTTTGGAGACAGCAAGTACTTATTCTTGTTTTACACTTCAGGGCCACATGATGCAGAGGTAGAGTGACTTTCTCAAGGTCACCAAGGTCTTGGTAGTGCTGGTAGCTTTTCTGAGGAAGTTTTGTTGGCGTGTGGGTGGCAGCCCCAGAGTACAACAGTCATGCATTTTAATATTGCACTTTTTAGTCTGGGCATCAGCTGTTACTTCCCTGAGGATACAGGGACAAATACCCTGCTATAGCCTGTAGTAAAATGAGACTGTTGGATTTATGGAATTGCTGCTCAATTCACATAATGCTTTCTGATGTGTTTGGTGCTGAGCTATGTTCTGCTGCCTTAGTCCATATGGTTGGAGCAGATTTGATTTTGGTTTTCCTTAATTTAATTCTGCATGCTGTCAAATGTACTTTGTTCTGTATATTGTGTCTACACTTTTATAGTAAACTCCCTCCTGTTTAGTGCTTTTGTTGAAATTTTTTTCTCTGTGCTATATTAGGGTTTAACTTCTGTGCATATTTCTGTGAAATATTCTTAGGATGTTAATGACTTGAAAGATGTTGTGTATCAGCTTCAACTTGACTTTCAGGATTTACCCCCTGCCTCAGCTTTCTGAATTTTATAACAAAGATCCCTTCATAATTCAGCTGTATATGCCTGGAAGCTATTCCCTTGCTGAGAAAAAGGGCAAGTAGAATCAAACTGGTAACTACATTCATACAACTTGTACTTGTTGTTGAAACTTGAACCTGTCTTGAAAACAAGATGGTTTCTACCTGCTTAATGCAGAATATTGAGAGTGGTTTTTGTTTCATCCATCCAATAGAAGATTAAACCTCATCATAGCTGTGACACATGGACACATTTATTTTAGATCTGCTTCAGGTTTTCATAGAACACTGAAAAGCACTCAGCACATCCAAAACTGCACCCCAGGGTATGTCTGTTTCCAGAGCTTGTGAGGTAGTTTGCAGACTTGCCCTCTAGACAACAGTCTGCTCTGCAGTACCAGAAGTTGCTCAGCCAGCTATCTTTGTCCATCTGCTTTCCATCCACTGTACGAGCTGATAAGCAACAGCTTGCAGGAGTCTTCAGAGGGAGGCCACGTTGGAGGGTTGCTTAGAGTCTATAGAGATGTGGTACTGGGCATATGCTGAAGTCAGCAACACGTTCCAGTGCCCTTCTCTCTGCCTGGAATTGCCAAGTTACAGTTACCAGAGAAGACAGCAAACTGGAAATGTGACGTGTAGGAGTCACAGGGAAGAAGAGTATGTGAAGATAGCTGGAATTTACTTTGAAGAGAGAAGTAATTTGAAATAGATAGATGATCTAGAAATGTGTCTCATAAAAGTATCTCTAGCTTGCCATCTGGTGACTCAAAAGCATATTATGATGATTATTGAGAAGCAAAACAAAAAGACCTCATAAAGAGTCTGGTTGCTTCTGGAGATGCTGAAAGGCTATTAAGTGTGGAAGGGCTTATGACTAGCTCAGAATAAATAGTACTAAAGCAATAATCTTTGCTTACTTTTCTTCCCAGCTGTCCCTGCTTGGCTTTCAGGATCTCTTAAGAGAAGAATCTGGTTCTGTGAAAGAACATCCCCTTCCTTGATCCCTTCTGGGAAGCAGTTTGGTAGAGAGTTAATACACCATGGTACGTTCTATAGCCTTTGTGATATGAAGTGAGGTTCTTCAGGGTTTTCATTAGGTTGCTTTCCCAAAGTATTTTTAGTATGACTGTGTTTAACTCTTTTGGGATTTCTTCCTTGGTGATCTTTAGCTACTGGAGCAGACAGGCTTCTGCAACAGTGTTCTTGTGTGGGCCATTTGTTTTGGTTTTGTTTTTTTTTCCTTTTAAACCCAGTTCTACATCCGAAATTCAGTGGTGTGAGATACAAACAACTGCTAAAACTATTGGTCCTGTAAACCTTCTTAATTTCTTCTTAACTAGGAAAACAGTGAAGCAGGATTTGTTACTGCCTTTCTCCTGCTGTATTCAAATCTCTATAGGATGCAATATTTTAATTATTCCCCATCGCACCCCTGAGGTTTAAGCATCTACTTGGCTTTCAAGTCATCTCTCCTATCCCTCTGCTGTTGCCAAACATGCTTTTAATCTCTAACAATGTCAGGATTCTTTGACAGACAATGTGCAACATATTGCTAGAAAAGGAGAACTGACATACAAGAGAAAAGGAAAACATCTTCGTGTGTGTCAGTCTGCAGAAATTTACTGACTGGGTTTCCAATTGCTTCAAAATGTTGCAGAAAAGCTGATGCAACAATATGTGCAGTGAAAGGAAAACAGGAGTTTTCTGCAATGGCTGGAGTTTCCTGCTCTGCAGTGAGCTTATGCTTTCCTCTCTCTCTCTCACGTTACCTGTTCTGTTATTCTGCTGCTCTCCTGTCTTACACAGCATTTATTTGCAGTCCCTTTTGCTGCCAGTGCTGGTGTTTGTTTCCTACTTTAGCAAGAGAGGGCTGCTTTTTCAGGATCTTCTAAATGTTGTGTGCTGTGAAAAGCAGTGCAAGGGCAGAAAAGGAGGTGTGGATGACTTCAGCTGAATATTCTCACAAGTCTTCCATCTTCAGTTTGTTATAATGCATTTGCCTGTCTTCAAATACAGCTTCCAGCTACTGCCACCTGAAGTCTTGGTTCATGTTGTACTGCATTTGACACGTTCAGGATTGAGGGCTGCACTGGGGATTTCAACAGATAATTACTTTTTGATAATTAAATATAGTGTGTTTGATTCCTAACGTGCTGTGACATAAAAATAGAGTCTTCTTGAGCTGGTTTCATGTACAGCATACTTGAGATGTTTGATTTCCCATCTTCCTCATATCAGAAACATAGATTGCCAGGTGGCTGACAAACCACAGTGAGATAAGCTCTAACTGGCATGGGAAAGTCGTTACATACATGTGGGCACACTACTAAAAGTTGCTTTACACAGTGACATCTGCTTGTTCAGGAATAAATGTTTCAGTGACTACTTCCCCATCTTAAAGTTTGCTTGCTTTAACCTGTAGTTTGACTTCGTCTGCTGCATTGGCTGCTCAGTGGCATTGATGTGCTGTTTCAAGTTGTTTCTGTCTTTTTGCAGGTGAATTACAGAAAGTGACTCCCAGAGCATCTTGGCTGTATGAACTCTTGAGCTGTCAAGGGACTCAGAGGCTTATGAAGAGGTTCTGTCAGGCAAAACAGTGCTTAGTAAAGACACCAAGGAGGAGGGAAAAGGAGAAAGGGAGGGAGAGAGAGCTGAAACACTAACAAACCATGGTAGGTATTTGTCATCTCTTTCAGAGAGTTGCATTAAAAATATTCTGTGCTAACAGTCTTGCATGGGGCCTGATAAAACCAGAGCAAGGGGATTTTCTGACCTTGTGCTAAATTGGAGGTGGTACTGCATGCTTTTGAGCCAAGCAGATGAGGTTTGATATATTGTCAGCCTCTTAAAACCAGAGAGTTGTCTTGTGAGCCTGCATTGCATGAATTATTAAATATGAGCGAAGGGGATGCTCATAAGGTTTTCTAATAAAACTGGCATTAGCTAGCAGTGGCAAACAGCATCAGTGACCTTGAACTTGCAGATTGCATCGCCAGATGCTGATACTCCCACCTCCCCCTCACAAAAGCAAGCATTGAGTGTTCAGATTTGTGTGATTGAATATGGTCCTATGCATACATTGTTGATAGTGTAGATGAAATGTAATTAAGGAGTAATTTCTAATCTAGTTGCAAATCGTGAATGCCTGAATACGTAAAACTGTGCAAGTATGAAGTATTCTGAGGATGCGTTCATAAAATAGCAATAAACCTAACTGGTTTCTGAAAAATACCTGTGGAGAACAGTATAAGCATATTTTTATATTTTCAAGTCCTCTGAGGTTATTACTGAGAAAATGGAAATGAGAATAAAGGCAATAAATCAGCAACTGATTTCTGATAAACTGTGTGCTTATAGTTGTATAACAAAACAAGAGCTAAAATGAGACTTCTACCTATTACAGAACACAAAGGGAGGAAGAACACCTGACAAAGCAGGATTGTCAATATATTGTATTTTAAATAATGTCCCATTTTTCTATTTTTGGACTAAATTGTGATGAATTGATGTTTTCAGTCCCTCTTCATTAGTAAAGAAAATATGCCTTCTAACTTAGGAGTAACTAATTTGTTCCTCTTTTACTGGTTTTCTTAATTGATCTGTCATGAGATAAGAGGTGGCAGAGGGCTGAGTGAGTAAATTCAGTTGGTTAGTTTTCACAGCTGAACTGAAGCTTCTTTCTGTATCCCATGCTCTGGGTAAACCACATGAGGTACCTCCTGGAAGCATTTTGCAACCTGTGAAAGTACTGGGGATAATACCAGACCTCAAGTGGTGAGTTTCTTTCACTACCCAAATTGTCCATCTAGGTTGGAGGACACTTCCTTAGGAATGATGTCACACCAACTCTCATTGGAAGGGACCTAAGTGAATGGCAGTTCCTTAACAGGGATTCAACCCAGACGCCTCTGAAGTGCTTCAAAGGTCCTTTTTGTCATTAAGAGTGCACACTGTTACAAACCTGTGAGGCAGGGGTGAGAATGAAACCTAATTAAGGTATTTTTAATTGTAGGAGGACCAGGGGCTTTTAGTTGATGATTTTCAGTTCTGGGAGGCTTTGAGAAGTGATTGATGTGTCTATAGAGAACAAGATTTAGAGCTACTTTTGCCAGAGGTCTGTGCTGTGATTGTAGCAGGTCTGGGTCACTGTTTAAATCAAAACTGTCTCATCTGGAAAGTGCAGCAAACCCTAAGTGATTGGGTACCTTATGCTAGGAAGCTTAAGTTTACCTTCCTCAACAGTATCATTCAAGGACTCAGCGTTTCACTGCAGACTCTTTTAATTAGCACTCTAATCTCTTCCTGTTCCTTTGAGATTTTTTGTGGGTTTTTTGAAATAAAGTGTTTCAGTCTTTTCTTACCAGTTTATCTCTCTCATCTCATTTTCATTTGTGCCTTTGCAAATCCCTGTGCAGTTTACTGAGCCTCTTGTGGCAATGGGTATTGCCTATGACTTCACTTGCAGCAGTAACCAAGCCATAGAGAATGGCTGTTTAATTGCCTTGTTCTAAGGTGTGTTGCCATTGTCTCCAGCAAAAAACAGAAGTGGCTGTGCTCAGCACTTCCAGAATCTGCAAACTGGGTGTGGAGAGTATCAATGCCTTTTAAACAGGAATCTTCTCCATGTTCTCCTCATCCACCCTGCTTTCCACATGCTTTGCCCAGTCTGCTGTCACCTTGGGATACTTCTGTTCTAAGCTTCCTTACCCCAAAATGAGGTAAACTCTTGGGGTAAGGACCCCGGCTTTTCTCTTGGCTCTGAGCTATCCAGCTGCTGAAGGGTTGGCACGAGCCAACAAATGTCACTGAAATTCAAGAACTCTGTAATTCCTGCAAGTATTCCAGGATAGGGAGGTCTCTTTTTTCAGTACTGTTGCTCACAGTGCATATCTCTATAAAATATAGATTCTTCAGGCAAGATCAGAACCTTAAGTGATTTTTTTCACTGACTTTGAAAGCTTAATCTAAATAAACAAGCTAGTCAAAGGGTGAGGGATGTCAGAGACACTTGATGAAACTGGGAATGAAGCTCAGGATTTCAGCACTCTAACCTTATACTCAGCCAGCCAGACTATGCCCTCTTCTCCAAGAGAAACTTGGTGGAGGAGGGCAGGGAGAAGTGAAGAAAAACAGTGAAAATGAGAAAAAGGGAAAGGGGATGTGAGGAATCACAAAAGGACAAGATGTAGAGACTCCATTTCTAGCCATTGCAGGCAGAGTAATACATACTGTAGATCCTGACCCTATTTTGTATTTCCTGTAGCTGTACAGGGGAGTACAGAGTTTGTCCAGTCCTAGTCCTAAGGACTAGGACCTCATTCTGGTTTGTGACTAGTGCATACAGGGTCACAATTTCCACTTGGTATGGGTGGACCAAATGAATAATTTTTAGATGTCTGTAGAAGCTAATCTGATATGGCACTCTGGACTTCAGTAGTCACATGTGGGTGGGTGGGTAAATGTATTTCTAAAGCGTGATTTATTTTATTTTAAACTAGACATAAACGAAAACTCAGCTCCAGATGTGCCTGGTAGACACAAACATGAACTGTGCTCCTTATGTGCCTATTCTTTTTGGTCAATAAAAGGATTCTAGAACAATTTAGACATCAGATATTAATTTCCCTGTAACCCACCCAAGGTCTCCTATGTTTTACCAACTTAGTGCTGATTTTTACAGTGGTGGTTGCTTGCTTGCATTTTTTTAAAAATAAAGATAAGAAATCACTCCTGCATCACTATAAACAATGACTGTCATAAAGCACTTTCCTACATCTCTTGGGGAGGATTTGCATTCAGGCAATGTCCTCCTATCATAATCCAATAACTTTGTGTTGTGTGTTTTTTGTTTTTGTTTTTTTTCCCCACCCTCTTTCCCACTTCATAACAGAGATCTATCCGATCTTTTGCTAATGATGACCGCCATGTAATGGTGAAACATTCAACCATTTATCCATCTCCAGAGGAACTTGAAGCTGTCCAGAACATGGTCTCAACAGTAGAATGTGCCCTTAAACATGTCTCTGACTGGATGGATGAAAAGAACAAGTCTACAAAATGTGAGGGTGATGTGGACGCAAAGGAGGAAACCGCAGAAAGCAATGCCAAGTGAGTGAGCTGAGCCTCATAATGCATTACTGTACTACTCTGAATGGGTTTCTTTCCCCCTAAATAGAGTTGTAGTGTTACTTGATTCTGTTGCATGAATGTTCATAGGAGGAAGTGGTTGTATTTGGACTTTTTGAGGTGGAAGCATGTAGGGTGAGTGTAAGGAATAGTAATATGGCCAATGTGGGCAGCAGTTGCTCTCTATTTATTTTACTGTGGAGTTGTGAAGCTGCATGTAGCAGAGGAACTTCTCAGCAATTCTAAGCGAGTGTGGGTATCTGTACACTGACTATAGGTAAGTATCTCTCCAGGTATCAGATTAGGAAGTGAAGCACCAGGATACCAACATTCAGTTTGTCATGACTCAAACAGCCCAGCTTCCAGATCTCTGCTCATCCTGGGATATAATTAGTATTGCTTCAGTGAACTTTGTGGGGCTTAATCAGGTTACATCTGTAGCACAACTTGCACTAGAAATGTAGTCAAAGGATTCTGTTTCTTTTCTTGTGATGCATGGAATGTTAAGGTTTGCTGCTACATGGACTTTGCCCACAAAACTCTGATCTTAAAATATATTCAGTTTCACATGTATGTGTTATGTTTTCTGACACCTTTTATGGGTGGTGGAGAGCTTACTGTGACACCTTTTAAAATTTTTGGTGTCCTGGTAAATAATACATATGTTGTTTGCACTTGTGGGGTGGGCAAGTATAGCCTGCTGTAGCAATAACAGATGGAAATGCAGATCCAGTATATCTTGTGCTTCTGGAGTAAGATACAGTTCAGTGCAGGTAATGGAGGAAGATCAACTCTGAATCAAGAAGATTGTATCAACTTGGAAACTGAAAATGTTTACTGGTTTAACAAAGAGACAGTGGTTGCCATTGTATTTACCAGTTATTTCTAAATGAATAATGATGTATGTCTGAAAATTCAAAAGTGATATATTGCTTCCTTTTCTATCCTGTGGTTCTTGGTTATTTACAAGTCTGTAATTTTTAGAGTAGCAATCAGGAATTAAGTCATGAAGCCCTGCTGGAACTGGCTACATGTCAGTTCAGAAGCAAGAGATGTGCTGAATTAACAGGGGAATTTCTGTGACTGGGAGGAACAGAAAGCATTCACGACTTGATCTAGTGTCTGAACAGTGTTGTGGATTCTACCTCACATCTTAGTAGTGTTTTTCCACAGATTTCTTTCTTAACATTTAAGCTTTCTTTGATTATCTCTAGGATAAGGTTGTGGGATTGGAAGCTGTTGAAACAAACTGCTTGCTCTGCATGAAGTTTAAATGCAGCACCACCTACTCAGAATACACTGATCCACACAGGAGACATTCAGCAGCATAAGACCATTGTAAGATGGCCTTGGAAAAGTAAATACCCAAATGGTCCTTCATTTGATGCCTGTGGCTTTCTGTGTTCCCTAATAAATATTTAACAGACACAAGCCTGATCACTGGCATTTTTCTGTAAGGCCAAGCTGTGATATGCCACTCTTTTGGTGTGAAATGTATTCAAATAGAAATAGCAAAAATGCTTAAACTCATGAATATTTTAACATAAATTAATGTATAAATTGGTTTAAGACAGCATGATTGTATTAACACCAGAAAATAATTGCAATGGACTGATAGGCTGCTTCTCCACAGATGGGCAATTAAGTGTTGTCGTCTTCTGCAGGAAGGTATTTAAGCTCAGTGCTTTGCTGAAGAACAGTCTTTTCTTGATATGCAACATGCTTAGTTTTGTTGGTGACTCCCCAGCATTATTGGTGACATTTTTAGGTGTCCTCTGATTTGGATAAAACAGGTGCAGAATGGGTTCTTAAAAAAAAATTAACATTTGCTTATTTAAAAATGCTAAGCTGCAGTAAATGCTTTACAGACCATTGGCAAGCCTTGCTGTTGCCCTTGCATAAGCAGAATTTTCCATGCTTGTGCTCTCTTACAAATTTAGAGTACAGCCTTTGTAAGCCTTTGTATAAAATAGAGTGTGTATCGATGCACTTGTTTGGGACATTATTTTACCAATCACTTTACAGTCTAAAAAAGGGCTCACATTGCAGAAAAATACATAGCTTTTAAATATTTTTATGCTAGTTACAAACTATATCTAAAAGAGGTCTGCATTTTCTCACCTGTTTGCATTCAGATCCTGTTATAGTAGCATAGTTCCAGAGTGGAAGTTGAGCGGTTTTTTATTTTCTTAATAGATTTTGGTTGGTTTGCTTCTGGCTTTTCCAAGGTTGGTGACTAGTTTGAGATTCCTGCTTCATTTTCTGTGTCGTCCTCCTTTTCTCTTGTTGTTTAAGCATCTGTTCCTGCCTTTCCATTTCAAATACATAAAGACGGTACAATTATTAGATGAAGATATGTCTGAGTGAAGCTTGGGATCTATGTGCTTCTTGCACTTCTTTAATATTTGTTGATGTTTTTAAGCAATCCTAGTTTGCTAAGCTGGTTTTCATTGCAGTCTCTCTTTCAGTACTCAAAACTAAAGTGTTCTTATGTTGCTTCAAAAGCTGTTTACTGTGGCTCTTAAATGCACTCCTGAACTTCAGCTGGAGAGCAAGACCTATCAGACCTCTCATCTTGTTTGTTCGAATGCTAAGACTTGTTCAAGAAATTGTACCTGAAAGGGTTTTGGAAGTCACCTTTCCTGAAATTTCAGTTTGTAGTATGGGCTAAAACTTCAGAAGTTAGTTGAATAATTTAAAGTATTTGGACTGCGTGGATCAACCAAAATAAAACATTGAAAAGGTGCGTGGCCATGTTTAAAGTTGGACTGTCACTACGAGACAGTTCAGATCACTTCTGGAAACAGGATTTCTGACAGAGAACTCCTCTAGATTAATTGTTCTACTTGTTTGGTAGATCTGCAGATAGTGAATTTGGGCTTTTTTGTGCTTTGTGACTTGAGCCAGGAAGCTTCTGTGTTGGCGTGGGTTGTAAAGCAGTGTTTCAATTAATTTTTTTCATAGGAGCCAACTGCATAAAAGGAGTCTGTGCTTTTCATTTTCTCATCAGTGATAAGCCACTTCAGCAGTCATCAGTCCATCAGTTTATCTCCTCATTGTGATAGGCTGATACAATTATTTTGAATGTGTGAAAATAACATTTTAATCGCTCGCAATTGTTTTGTTTTCAGGGATCAAGGTGGTCGGACGTTGTGTGGCGTTATGAGAATTGGCTTGGTTGCAAAGGGCTTGCTCATAAAAGATGATATGGATCTGGAGTTGGTTCTCATGTGCAAAGAAAAACCCACAAAGACCTTATTATGTATAGTCAAAGACAATCTCCCAGCTCAAATCCAGGTGAGTCAATTTAAGATAGTCTCCTACCAATGGCTGATAGCACTGCTAGGTGTATTTGGGTAAAGCCTGGAAGTTGTTCCAGGAGAATAGAGAAGCGATACAAACTGAAGACATATGCTTTGAGTCGGGGATGACATCTAGGGGGTGCAGCACTTTTAATGGATGGTGATGCAAAGTAGATATCCACAAAACTTAACATCTGGTTCTTGCTGTTGCCTACTCCCTGTATGTGATGTCAGTTTCCATATGATGGCAGCTAACCTTTCTATTTGGTAACTAACCCGGCTGATTTTTTGCTCCCTGGTCCAGGCACTAACATGACCTAAATTGCAGTCCCAGAAATCTTCCCTGCTTGCGCATGTGAATGGGTCTGTGTTGCTCTCCCCTGCCTGAACCTTGAGCTCTACACTGCAGCTGCTTTGCTTGGGTTGTTCCAAGATAAATGCCCCAGTACTTCTAAAGTGAGAACAAGTCACTTTAGGTGGTCACTCATTTTAGCTTATGTTAATCATGAGCTTGTAATTCTCTTTATTTACGGCTATTCAATTCTGATGTTGGCATCCAGTAGGCAGCACTTACAGCTCATATCAATCTTTTAAACTCAGCGAGGGATAATTCCTTTTTGACAGAGTTCTGAGTCTGAATAATCAGCCCAGCTTCCAGACTGACATACACTGTTGCTGAGAAACTATGCCCCAAGGTATTCCTCTGCAAGTGCCTTCTCTCTGAACCATGTCCAGAGTTGATCTGCTTTTCTCCTGATCTGCTTTTCTGCCTTATGTTTATTTCCACACAGACAGTGTGTCTTTTTCCATTCTTTGATGGCTGTTTGTTCTCACTGTTGCTCATCTAAAAGGCTTGTTTTAATGAGAGAATGTTGTGCCTGCAGATGTGCCCTTATCCATAGCTGGAAATGCTAAGGATCTGTCAAGTACTAAAGAGTAAATTTTACTTGTTTGAAAATTGTAGGTATGTATCGAGTAGTGGAGAGTAAATTTCACTTGTCTGTAGGGAGGTGTGAGATGAGAAGGGTTGAAAGTGGTAAGTTAGCATATGCTTCTGAAAAAGTGAGAATGGCAGAGCAGATGCAATTAAAAGATGTGAAGATGGTAATAAATGTAAGGGACAAGTAGGTAGGATTCTATGGGGAAGCATTGTGAGAGAAGGGATTACAGAAAAGCTGAAGCAAGAGGCATCTGCCTCATGAAACAAGATGCAGCTGTCATGGGCATAGAAGCCAGTGAGAAGTTCTGCAGACTCATCAGCTGCAGGAGGGAAAAGGAAGATGTGGGCCCATTAGTGGACAAAATGAGCAAATCAGGTACAGAGATGTTAACAGATTCTGCTGTGCTTCTTTGAAGGCTAGTAGTGAGCAGATGCTTCAACATTTTCATCACAGCAATAAAAGCACTAGAGGAGCGTAGATTGCAACAGGGAAAGAAGTTAGACTGTATTAGATATATTCTAACCGTGTGGTCTTGCTGACACAAACTCAGAAAGACAAGGAATAGCTTGAGAAGTTTGAACCATCTGTGGTTATCTTTGTACTTTGGGAGGTTAAAGCCATCCCAAAGGACTACTGAAAGACCTGCAGATACAGATCACTTGAGATAACTCTGACACAATGCACATTAATGGAACAAATGATAAAGCAGATGTAGTGTTATCCACGAAAGAAATCTAATCAAGAAATAAAAAACTTTTACTGAAAACAATTTAAAACCCACTTGATTTGTTGGTGTGCTGTCAAGAGAGGAAGGCCATGTTTTCCAGGCATTGTCAGGGATGTCTCCAGGTGCTGGGATTAATGAATGAAATGGGTGACAGTGTTGTCTTGCCTCCAGCTTCAAGTGCAGTGTGGAAGGGGAGTGAGAGAGGTTGATACGCAAATTACAGAAAATCAGCCAAGTGAGGATGTTCAACTAGAAAACCTCATAATTAAAAGTACCTTGTTTGGAAAAAATCAGGACTGAATGCATGTGTAAGTTTTAAAACACTAATGGTTATTCACAAAGGGACAGGGATTTGGAATCTCACATGACTACCAAAGGTAGGATGAGAAGTCATTGGAAATGTAGCAAAGGGCATTTTTGTTGCAAAACAGATAATCTATCTAAATTTATATGTGCAGCTAAGAATCAGACTGTTTGGAGAGGTGGTGAAATCTCTGTGACTGGGACACCTTAAGAATATCTTGGGGTTGGTAAGAGATGGCTGAGGTATGTTTGGTCCATACTTCATGGCAGGTACCTGGACTAGATGAGCTGGTGCAGCTCATTCACTGCAGTCTGTCCTCTGTTTGGACTGACAGTTGTGGTTGTGTTGGTCATACTGCATATGAGAGCCTTTACGTTCAGAGGCAACGTTAACCTGGGAAGTGTACACTTCTTAAGTTGCTGGTGCTGGTTTGCATATTAGCAGCTAGGAAAGTCAGCTTCTACCTTTATGAAAAAGTTAAAACAAGTGGAACTACTTAGTATTCTCATTAAACTTACTGCAGACCTTTTCTCTTAAGCATGTTACTGGGGGTTTTCTGTTTGTTTTTAATGAGGGAGGTAAGGCTTAACTTGCTACTGCAATGTTTTGTAGGCTTCTCATCAGTTAGGAGGCGTTTGCATATACAGAGGTTTTGCAGGTTTTCAGTTGATTAGGAGATTCTTGAAATCTTTCTTGGTGACTTTCAGAAACTTACAGAAGAGAAGTATCTCGTGGAGGAGCATGTAAATGAGGCAGCTATTATTATTCGTAACACAAAGGAGCCCAAGCTAACTTTGAAGGTGATACTCACATCCCCTCTCATTCGAGATGAAGCAGAGAAGAAGGAAGGAGGTACAGAGAGCGTTTTAACTTGTTTTAAAGACTGTTCTATCTAAATGCCCTGACTGTGCAGCACAGGGTTAATTGGGAAGTAGGTTTTTAATTGTGCATCATGTACTGAATAGATTGGCTATTGCCACTGTAGGTTACATGACCTGTGCCTTATTAAGACAACAGTCACTTAATTTTCATGTAAATATGCATAGCTTTCACTTGCAAGAAATATTCCTACAGAGTTAACTTCAACATACAGTGAAATCTTAGTTCTTTCTTTTAGACTTGTTAGTTAATTCTCGAGCACCCCAGCGCTGCACAGTCTCTAGTTCAAATTAAGTCAGTTAAGTGGGATTGGTTTGTAGTTATCTTGGAAAAGTAATAAAACTGTTTCTTTTTTTACATAAAAACCCTCTCCTGCAAAGCTTGCAAGTGCCTTTCTAGCCCTCAGTTTTTATTAATTGATGATACTTGTATGTTTCTGAGTTTTAAGAATGTTGCAGCTGGGATGCAATTGAAGTTACAGTGCTATAATACAGCACTTTTGCTTCTGAATTGAATGTTGTACCTCATGTCCTTAGAGGAAAATAGATATAGAAGACGGTAACTTAGTTTCTTTCTGTTCCTTCTCCCTAACAGCCTGATCTCCACTATAGTTACAGGCCCCTTGTTAAAGGAGTGTTGATTTACAGTAGTGTCACTGAGGTTGGAAACAAACCCAGAGAAATAGAGAAGAGCAAATGCAGCCATACTTTGTCTGATTTTTAAAATCTTGTCAGTAATTTCTGCTTCCGCTTCCCAAACGTATCCTTAGAAACTTTGCCACTGGATGATGTCAGACCTTTGACCAACTGGCCACTCTCTGTCATGACAACTGAGGCAGCTGGGCCCATGTGGGCTAGGGAACTCCCTGGCGCTCTCTTCCCATTTCTAGACTTGCCACAAGTCCTTTGCTTCCTCCCTTCTCCCACATGAAATACCGATACAATGAGAAATGTTGGTCAGTTCATTTTTGTTGGAGGCGATGGCAGGAAGGATCCTTTCTCAAATGAAATGGAGCACTTTGGCAGCAGTTGCATGCAGAAAAATCTTACAAACCAGATGAATGGCAAAGATTCCCAAATTGCAAT
Organism: Eubucco bourcierii; assembly: GCA_013396675.1. NCBI lineage: Eukaryota > Metazoa > Chordata > Aves > Piciformes > Ramphastidae > Eubucco > Eubucco bourcierii. The sequence continues at coordinate 2,330,894 of VWZE01003136.1, forward strand.
GTCTGCTGATTCTCAAATTAGCAACCATGCTCTTTTGCAAGACCATTAAAAATAAATTGCATATTACTGTAGTTGTCTTCAACTTCCCGTAAGATGCTGAGATCAGCCCTGTAGTTGCTGCAGCTGATCCATGTTCATGAGAGACCACAAAGTGCAGAACAAATTTTTATGGCAAAGGATTTGTAAGAGTCTCACAAGGGGATACAGTTTTGCACAAAGGCTTTTGTTAAAATATTTTCTTGCTAACAGTGATACTGTTGTGGCAGTAAACTCTAGGGACCCCTCAAATAGAATGAAGATTTGAATTTTCATGCTCTTTGTTTAAAATGTAGGTGTTTCAAAATTCTCCTTTGAAAAAAAAATTAAATGTATTTCTTAGAGTGGTGTTACACTATCAGCTTTGTATAGCTGATGAAGATTGTTAGTAGGGCAGTGGACCTTGTATTTAAAGCCCAAGGTTTTGGCAATAATTCATTGTAAGTGAACAGACATTTCCCATATTCCTTTTCAAAGGTATGTGAAATGTTGCACAGGTGTCACTAGGCAAATTGGAAGGAGATGGGGAGACTTTTTTTGTATTTCCAACTTTTTATAAGTCACTTTAACTTGGATTCATACCAAAAAGCTTTCATATCTAATATCAAGGGAAAATACACAAGAGAAACCATCTGATAAAAACACCCTGATCTCCAGAGACAGTACTGTCATTTTTTTAAATCCCCCCGAATAATGCCAACCAAATGTAACTCACTCTGCAGTTTGAAAAACTGGTTTGTTCCACACATGCTTTTGAATGAAGGAGCTCCAAATGCTTGTTGACTTGCCTTTCATCTCACGTGTAAGATAGGCCATTGGGTTCTGAGCACTGCTGCTGGTTTGCCTGGGAGCTGCTGGCAGGGAGCAGAGCCTGCACAAAACTGACCAAGGTTTCCACGTTCGGTGTGATTAGCACTAATCTGTCCTCTAACCCAACCGGCAAGGTTAGGCGCAACAGACCTCGTTACCAGTGCTCCCATTTGTTCTGTAGGAATGCTGTGTGTGCCTTCATGCCCTGATGTCAGAATGTATCAAAAAACATTCCTGAACTTCTCTTCAGTCCCCTCCTCTTTGGAAAAGTGTTCATGTTTAAGATGTGTTTGTCCTATTTGTTTTTGCTGCTTGTTAGCAAAAATAAATAGCGGAACAGTGTGTTTGTGCATCTCAGTGTTTCTCACAAATGGCTATCCATAAAGCTCTGCTTTCTCATGTTGATTTGAGAAGTCAAAACGCCTAAAAATCCCTGCATTTTGCATCAGTTTACATTTTACAACCTTTTTTAAGAATCTGAATTTTTAGCCATAGTATCAAATATAAATTAGGCTTTCCAGATCAGAGCTTTGCAGCTTGCAAGTCAGTTGTTGTTGAGCATACAGTAACAACAAGCCTACCTAATAATGAACAAGTTAATTTATTGAAGTGGAGCTGAAATCAGCCTTGCTCCTTGAGCAGCTGCTGTGTAAACAGTCTACCTCTGCAGCTGCCTTTGCTGGGCAGATGCAGGCAGTGATGCACCAAAGGTGCCAAGTGCCTTTGAAGGGGCAATGAGCCACAGACTGACCTTGCCTCTATGGAGAAGAGAGTGCTCCCTGTGTGGCTGGCTGTGAATGAATGAAGTTGGCAGCTACTGTGTGAAGAAAGCACATACAGCACGTGGGGAGAGAATTACTGAAGGAATGATTCTGGTTTGCATAGTGTGAGCTAATGACAGGGCTTTTATTATTAACTGTTTATTAAGCTCCTTGTATCATTGATCTTGGTCAAAAGCACAAGAAAAAAAAAATGTAGCTTTGCAATCACATTTGGAAATTCTGATTGGATCTCACTTTCCTGACTGGCAGAGCATGAAGAAACATGCCATTCTCCTGATGGTGTTGAAAGGGAGCCTGCTGCAAGCTACTCGCCCTCCTCACTGCCTGTTCTCTTCATCTTTCTGTTTAATAGAATCTTGCACCCAAAAGTTGGCTGACTGCAATATCTACAAAAGGTGCTCGAGACCTAGTGCTCAATTTGCAATTGGCAAAGTTCTCCAAGATATTTGTAATTCAGATCTTTGGAAACAACCTAAATCCAGTAGGGAAAAGTATGGTTCTTGCTTGTTGAAACAAATTGAATTGTGTGAAGTTTTTCACTCACCTGAATGGCAGATGATATCTTAAGCAGCTTGGTTGTAATTCATGTTGTCAGTGGCTCCAAACACACTTTCACAAAGCCTTGTGCCTTGTGCAACACTAAGTAGATGTCCTTAGGCACTTAAAGATCTGATTCACTGCCAAAAAAAGTAACGATTTTGCAATCAGTCACCTTTGCCATTTCTAACATTTCAAAATAAGATTCTGATCATTCATTGACAGTAGTAGTTTTATACGATACATGAGCTTTAAGCAGATGTTTATATTGTCCACAAGGAAGTTTTCTTACAGAATTGCATTTTTGATGGTTTGTGGCACACAGTTGCTAAATGTGTGTTACTCCTGAAAATAATGAAACTGCAAATTCAGAAGCCAGTCTTGTGTGCCAAAGTGACTTTTTGTGCACACAAGTCCAACACTTCAAGACTTTGCAGCATTTATTTGGAAAGCAGGCAAGTGGAGTGCTTAACCCTTATATTGTAATACTGTTGATGAGGGCAATAAGAAACAATGCAAATATCTGCTGTGAAGTTCACTGGGGTTAGAAAATAAGCTTATAGCACTTCAGTCTTCTGCTGACAGCAGAGTCAGCAGGTGTGAAATGCAGTTGTGAATTGTCAGACAAGATACCTGAGTTTGTTCAGTTTTACACTGGGATTTTATTGTTCGGTTTGGTGTTTTGTCTTGGACTCTCTTATCCCTCATAACATAATAATGTTTTTACCCCAGTAACCTTCCCACTGAATGGCACAGTGTGTGAAGCAACTTCAATATGAAAGATGCAATTACACATGCAACCAATACTAGCTGAAGTAGCTGAGAAGTTACTAATAAACCGTACTACAAACTGATGGTACTTTTTTCTCCTAATTCATCCTCATATTTTAAAATATCTTGCTGGATTTTGCTTATCAAGCATAGCTTTCAATTTGGAACAGACACTGTATTTAATTCAGACTTGCACAGGTGTCTCAAGACCTGGTGAAGTGACCATTATGAAAAGACTGTTTCCAAACCATGTTGAAATACAGAGCAATTGTGTATTGAAAGGCAAGTCCTATATTCAGGGATTCAGTTGAGCCATGGGTTTGTTTCGGTCTTGCAGTATGTTCTCATGTCAGTTAAAAACTAAAATCGTTTAACCTTATTTTGCAAATATGCAAGGTCTGTCATTTGGACAGAGATTCCAGAGAACCTGGCTGTTGATAACTCCTTAAGGTTAAAATAAAGACGAAATAAAATAAATGTAGGGAAGAAAGGACCGATACTTTAATGTCCCTCAATACTAGATGTGACTGCTAAAAGCAGTTTGTTGCATGCTGGATAAAAAAAGGCGGCAGAGATTAAAAATAAAGTGTAAACCTGCACAGAGGATCTCAGTGTCTTGTCTCTCAAATTCTCCTTTGAACTTCCTTCTGATTCCAGTTGCTGTTGGGAAGAGAAGATGTTTACAAGAGGGGGCTACCTCTCTAGCAGGTTAATAATCTGGAAGTTACCAAATTTAGTTCTTTCTTATATTCTGGCTATATGCAAAACTAATCAAATTGTAATAACCAAACTTAAATATTTATTTCACTGAATTATGTTGGCTAGTACTGTTCATGCAATAGTATTTTGAATATATTCAGTGTTTTTCTTTGGAATTCTCAGCAATTGCATGGACATAACTTCATCTTCTGACTGCTAGAATTACTTTCTTTTTAATATACTCCCTTAAGAATATCTTCCTTGTGTCAAAAGAAACTTCTCTCTTTGAAATTCTGTGCCACCTTTGTGGAATAAAAGTCACAGAGAAGGGAACAAAGAGGAAAACGAAGCCCAACCCAACACACACAGACACAAAAAGACAAGTGCTATATAGCTTTTTCTGCCCTAAAATGTGTTCTGCATTTTTAATAAGATCCCAGATTGTCTGTAGCAGTTGCCATCTTTATTACTATTATTTTACAAGGAGTGAATGCCTTTGCTTCTGTTGCACACGGGCACATTTACTACCTTTTAATGGCTTGTTTAAATTAAATAACACAGTGCACTTAAATTCTGGGAGTCTTATTATCTCATTGAGACGCTGCCGCTCTTTTTGTATTGTGACAGAAACCCCTTGGTCAAATTGTATCTGTCTCTTTTTATCCCATTTTTACCAGTAGATAATGTTGCGATGAAAGATCCTCCGGACTTATTGGACAGGCAGAAATGCCTGGAGGCCTTGGCGTCTCTGCGGCACGCCAAATGGTTTCAGGTTGGCTATTTGTTCTTACCTTGTTGTTATTGTAGCCTTAAGAGGTTTAATTTGAGACAGTTTTTAATTTGAATGCCTCTTTAATTTCTGACTAGTCCCTAATAGAGCAAAGGTCTAGAATTCCGAATTCAGTGCTGTACTGTGTGAGGGCAAATGTGGCAGGTAGACAGCAAACTGGTCTAGAGTTGTCATGAGGCTACAAAAGCAATCTTAACACTTTGCTTCCTTTTTTTTTTTTTTTAATGTCTCTAAATGGAAGTATTTTATGTAACTTTTTATTTTGCATGAAGCTTATTAAGTATTAAGTAATAATAACTTAAAAATCTGTCCTAGGACTCTGTGCATTTAAAAAGAAAAGCAAAATTGAAGGCCAGGTTTTTGCAGGTGTATTGGAATCATTTTATTTGTTTTAGGCCAGGGCAAATGGACTAAAATCATGTGTAATTGTCCTTCGTATTCTGCGGGATTTGTGCAACAGAGTCCCCACATGGGCACCACTGAAAGGATGGGTAAGTACAGAAAGAGTTGAAAGCCACAGATCAGGTCTCAGTTCTCCTGACAGTTGTAGCAGTGCCTGCATTGGAGAAAAAAACACGCATTGTGTGAAACTCCTCCATACACCCTCCTTCCTGTGACTCTCCACTCACTGTTTAGCTGAATAGAAAAGTTTTTGTAGGAAGGAAAGGAGACAAGTATTCGTTCAGTCTGCAAAATGTGCAGGTACCATGGAAGCAGTTGTAATGGTGCGGGTCTTGCATGTCATCAATAGAATCCCACTTCTTGCCTCCAAGTTTAGCTTTTCGAAAATGCTCTGCTACCCTGACAATGCTGCTCCTAGCAGAGGACACTGTCTTATAGCAGCAGGTTTGGGGAGGGCCAAATGCTCTGCATATCCAATGAGGGATGCTTTGTAAGTTATCAGAGGCAGTGTTTCACTTAGGACTGGTAGAACTAAGTAAGAAGTCTTTGAGAGGAGAACACTCACAGGACTTGGCTTTAGCAGGCTTCTCCTTTAGGAATTCATGGGCAGTTAATGGAAGGCAGTTGGTTTCCTCAGAGCAGGGATCAAATGCATGGGCCACAAATTGCTCTCCGGGCTGGCTGTATCTGTCAGTTAGACCTGTAGTGGGTAAGAAATGAAGTGAGGTGATGTGAATATTCTTCCCCTCTACCTTTCCATGTTTAACTGCATCACAGTTACCCTTGTGTCCATACTAATCATAATTTAATGTCTTCTAGCCACTCGAGCTTATCTGTGAAAAATCTATAGGTACTTGTAATAGACCTTTGGGTGCTGGGGAAGCATTGCGGCGAGTGATGGAGTGTTTGGCATCTGGAATTCTACTTCCTGGTAAGGGGCCAAATTAACCTCAGGTACTCAAAAGGTAGACCAGACAGCCCTAATGTTTTGCTGCTGCTGTAGGATGAGATGCAAAATGCCTGCCTTGAACTCCTAACCTGTATAGAGATCAGTGAATGATTTAAAAAGGAAAGGAAAAAAGGATGAAATTGCATGGTTGCAACTGTTGGAATGAGTACTTCCAGTGCAGCAGAAGTTAATGGGGAATTTAAGGTTTGGTTATAAATTAATCTCTAGCTCATTAAGGGATTGCAAACAAGTAAGTGGACTTAATGACCGTGTGTCATAGGTAGATTTTTATGGATCTATACATCTGTCCAAATTATTTGGGTTTTTTGAAGCCTGTTGATTTTACTTCATGTTTGACCCTGCTGAGTTCTGTCACCCAAGGGAATAAAATCTTGGGGTTTGCTTTTCTTGTGTAATATTTGAATCTCTCACTGGATAAGGTCTGCTTCCCACTCTGCTGAAGACTAAGACTAGCTGTTGCAGTATCCATCAGTCCCCATTTTCATATTGCTTCTCATTTGCTCTCTATAATCTGCTTTGCCTCTTTTCCTCTTAGGAGGCCCTGGTCTGCATGACCCCTGTGAACGGGAGCCAACGGATGCTTTGTCTTATATGACAGTTCAGCAGAAAGAAGCCATTACACACAGTGCTCAGGTAGAGAACTCATACATGGGAGGAGCTAGATACTGTAACAGTAAAGATTTCAGCTCAGTAATATATTTTCTTCCAGGATAGCTTATTTTAATGAAGGTCTTGACAGTTTTTTGGTGTGGTACTCTGGAAAGGTTAAATGATAGTTTACAAGTGCAAGAGTTCAGTGTGTGGAATCTAATCCTTACAAAAGGCTTTGCATTGCTTGCATCCCACCTCAAGTGCTTGTGACACAGCCCTTGAGCAGGCTCCCTGTCTGCACCCTGCACTGCATGTTACAGAAACTAATGAGGTTTAAACTTGATATGATAGGAGCTAGCTGGAGCTGCAGAAGCTGTCTTCTCATAGAAGTGGTGGGTTTGTGCTAGAAATTTAGACAACCAAGGTGAAGTAGTGCTGCGTTGTAACTTAGGTTTCTGCTCTCCCCTTACAGCATGCTCTCAGATTATCAGCCTTTGGTCAGATCTATAAGGTTTTGGAAATGGATCCCCTACCATCAAATAAATCATTTCAGAAATATTCCTGGTCAGTAACTGACAAAGAAGGTAGGTACTGTTTGCTCCAAAAATCGCTAATCGGGCAGCAGACTGAGGTTTAATTTACAATGGGTATAGTTCCTGAGTGTTATACTGTGAATGCAAGATAAAAACTTTTCCTTCTGCTAAATGGGTTTTTAAAAAAACAAAATACCATTGCTGGAAAAATGTTTCAAACTGTTGTCCTCTAGAAATACCACCAGAACAGCGGCAGTACAGCTGGAATATAGCAGAAAATTTCCTTTAAACATAAAGTCCTTTGGGATCTGAAAAGTATAAGTAGTGACTGATTCTTAGTCTGGAGAAGGGAGGCTGTTGACTGGTCAAAAAACATGTAAGGAGTGTCCATAATAAGATTTACTAACATATTTCCTAGGAAGAATTCTTATCTAATAAAAATACATTTCCATGTTTATATGTTGTTAAAAACAATAGTGCTGGAGTTCCTGCATTAGAGTAACTATAAACAACAGCACTGCAGAATTGCACTGCTTGTATCACACGTGATGTTGGGAACAGACATCTTGCATGGCATGGTACAGTAATAAGCAATAAGAAAGCTTTGACTGGTGGCTAAGTTTTTTCCATTGAAACATGCAAAGTATTAGTATGGGACTATCAGACTTCTGTTGTGGAATTCTGTTTTTCTAATCTAATAGCATATCCATATTACAAGGAAATTTATACCTTAGGTACAGGCTCATCTGCTCTTAAGAGACCGTTCGAAGATAGTGTTGGCGACGATAAAGATCCAAATAAAAAGATGAAACGTAACCTGAGGAAAAGTAAGTGCAACACTTCTCTGTCCTGTTCACAAAGACTTATTGTGCAGTGGGAGATGGTTTAAAAGTTTCTCCATGTTGGTGTATAATAGCATGTGAAAAAGTCTTAGGAACAAAAAAGTGTTCTCCATCACTTCAAGTTCAGAATGTCAGACACATGTCTTACTGTGCATCTGAATTTCCCCTGACATGTTTTGCTAACTGAATAGCTTTCGTTTTTAAGTGGGATTCCCAGTCAGGTTACAGAGAAACTAACGTTGCCTAAGCAGCTGAGGTATTTTTATTGGAAATGTCTCTGTACTGTGGGGTTTTGTTAGTTAGGATTTCAGGTCTTTTTCACTAAATACTGCAGTGACTTTCCTGTGTGAAGACTTGCCTTTTTGTTTTCTTCCCCTCCTTGTGCTAGTTGTTGGTCTCTCAAGACCTTTTACAAGAAAAATAAAATGCTTCACCTACAAAACTCTGCATATGCACAGGTGAGACATCTGTCAGCATTGCTGGGATGCAGTCAGTTCCACGGATGTTTTCACTGTGCTACTTCGGTGCCTATTCTGGATCTGGTTCCTCACTACCTACAAAATTTATTACTCCTTTCATAGCAACCAGGAAGAATACAGCTAGCTGCAAAAGAATTGTGTTAACTAAATGGGTAATTACAGTTGTTATCCTGAAGTAGAATGGCTTATTAAAGATTTAATGTTGTCATGGTTATCTTCAACCTCTGAGAGGTTGTTTTTGTCCTTTATATAGACAAAAGGCACTGAAATGCAAACTGTTTAATTTTTCTGTTCGTTTTGGTTTGTTCATTTAAAAATTTTTTTCTTTCTGTTTTCTTCCCCTCTTCTCTCATTCCCCTCTCTACTATCTTGTACTAGTACTAGATAGTAAAGCAATAGATCTCATGAATGCTCTGATGAGGCTGAACCAAATCAGGCCAGGGCTTCAGTATAAGCTGCTGTCACAGTCTGGTCCAGTCCATGCCCCAGTCTTCACAATGTCTGTAGATGTTGACGGTACAACATACGAAGCATCAGGACCTTCTAAGAAAACAGCCAAGCTCCACGTGGCAGTGAAGGTAAGGCAGCCTGAAGTCATCTTGGAACAGACTGTGACTAGTTATAACTGTGACTACAGTTATAACTAGTAACATGCAATCTCAAAATTGAAGTTTGAATGAAGCTGACCTACTGCCTGTGTACTTGAAACACAGGTGGGCATGGTCCAAATAGCACCACTGGTTTTATACTAGCAGGGGGGAGGGAGAACTCCCCAGGGCTCTGCGTATCAGCTCATGTGACAGTGGATGGAATGTGGAGGTTAAGTTCTGGACTGGAGGGGTTCAGTTCTGTTCTACTCCTTCCTCTTGTCAGTTTGAAAACAGCATGTTGGTGGCTGCCTCTTTCTCCTCTCCCTTCTAATTGTCCATTTCTGGATTGTGAGCTCCTGGAAACAAGGTCTTGTTTCCTGTCTTCAGTGCCTGAAGAGTACCTTTGCACACTGGGATGAACAGTATGCATAAGCTTCTCATAGGTTGCTCTGCATGATAGAACTTAGATCTGTAAACAGTGACAGCTGAACACCTAACATGAACATCCTTGTACTTCATGAAGATAATTCATACTGCTAAAGCAGACCCAGCCTGCTGGGTTTCTGGGAAGAAACAAAAGTTTCCTGCAGACAGTTCGTATGAAAGAGAACCTCTTCCAATAGAACTGCAGTTAGGACAGGAAAAAGCCCATCTGTCATTCTGGGCTTCGTTTTGTTTTGAACAAGAATCTCCATTTTAGACGCTTCATCTGTTAACTTTCTGCTTCCCTTTGATTTCAGTTTTGAAAACCCATTGTCCCATGTGCTTTCAAGTTCAAAGTGTCCAGAAGTATTTGAGGGAATGTGTTGTTCCTCCAGGAAAAGTAGCTCTCTGCATGTGTGTCCTTTCAGACCTTTTGCTCATTCTTTTATTTTGCCTCCCTCCCTGCAGTTGTTTTAAAAGCTAATACAAAACTTGCCCTAAAGAGCTCTGACTTCTCTGCCCTTGAACTTCTCTGCGTCAGCCAGATCTGTGCTGGTGCCTATCCAGTTCTGTTTTCTCTAAATTTATACATAAACAAATCCTGGGCTGCACTTCAAAACAACCACGACTCAGGCCAAGAGGAAATGGGGGGTGTAGTAGAGACAAGTTGGGGGTGTGGTGTGATATTTTCCCCCCCCTCCCTCCCTCAACACAGCCAGGCCCTGCTTTGCCAGACCTACTGAATAATGTGACTGTTTAGGTTTCTAGATCTGACTATTTAAAATGCAGAAACCCTGAAAATGCATCCAGATGTACTAGGATTGGATGGGAGCTGAGCCTGGAGTTACCCATGCAGTTCTCAGTTCAGTGACTTTTGCAAACTGTTCCTAAGACTAAATTTTCAGAGGACCTTCAGGTTCTTTTGAGCCTGTGTCCAGTACTTCTGCATAACTAAGTTAGGGAGCTGGTTACATGAGAGGCTGGCCTTCCTAGTGGAGGATGTTTTTGCAGGAACTGGTGAATAGCACATTCATCAGTACAGTTTCATTGGCTTTCCAGCTCCTGGTTGTAAGCAGCATGGGGAAAGCCTGCAGCTAGTTGGCATGGCTCACTGTGAGGTAATCTTAGTGCAGACAGACAGTTTGTAACTCTGCTAGCCAGGCGTTTCTCCACCTCATGTCTTTCTTAGGCTATTTGCTCCCTGCACTGGAAGCATTTACCCTCTTGTGTCCCTGAGAGATGCAAGCCAGGGAGGTGGTATCAGTTCCTTAGCTTCAGGGTCAGGTTTTCTATACTACTGAGGTAACTGCCTGCAGTTACCTGCCATTTTCTAGGGAACTCCAAAAACACCAGCTTCTGTCAGTGCAATGCTTTAGCTCTCATGAGACTGTCTTCTTTGCCCTACAGTTGATTTCTTGATCTGTCTATAGACACAGAGGGAGGAAAGGTGTTTGCAAAACCATCTCCATATGAGATTATTTAACAGTGTCACATAGTGGATGCACTTCTGGAAACGAATCTATTATTTTACAAGGAATTCTTGAGACTATGGATGATGTTCATAAGTAATTGCTATCTTAGGGACTAAAACTCTGGGTTTAGTGCTATTTTCCCCATTGCTGTGGTGTTTTTCTCCCATGTTGACACAGGAGAAAATGTATTTCTAAGCAATCTGCCTTTACTAAGCATATGATGGACATTCTTCTGTGTTGTGATCAGCTTTGTTTTAGTACTACTGTTTTACATTTCACTTCATGTGGCTTTGTTGTAGGTTTTACAAGCAATGGGGTATCCCACTGGTTTTGATGCCGATGTAGAATGTATGAGCTCTGATGAAAAATCAGATACTGAAGGTAAAAATGAAACAGTTTCTTCGATCTCAAGCAATAATACTGGAAATTCCACAGCTGACACCTCCGCTACCCTAGAGGTGAGTATTGCATTAAAATGTATGAGTGATGGAGGGCTCTGGGGTTTGGGTTTGGTTTTGGGGACTCTTCGTTGTCTCCAAGAGGAGGCTAGTGTTTTAGCTAGGGTGCTGGAGGAGAAATAAAAGATAGTCTTCAGTCTAGAATTTACCATAGCTTTTGTGTAACTGAGACAAATAGCTGAGCTCGATGGCTCCTTCCCTTGAGTTTAAGGTGAGTTAACCATCTTGTCCTCTTAAGACCATGAACTCTGAGACAGGTATTGTCTCTTCTAGTTAGCTATGTATGGTACAGCTCCCTCTTTTTTTGGTGCCTTTGGGCTCTAGTAATGCAAAATTCACACTTAGTTTTGCGGTAGTCTCTCAATCAGAAAGATGTACTTACATAGACTGTTTTAAACTGATAGAAAGGCCAATGAAAATCTAAAAATTCATGAGGAGATGTTAAGAAATGTAAAACCTAATACCTGTATGCATCTAGAATGGGCTAGAAAATGCTGCATTGCAAAGGCTCCAGTTTCAATAGGATATACTTAACTTTGTTACCTGCATCTGAAGTCAGGTACTCTAAGGAGAGTGCTGTGCTTCTTTTCTTACTGAAGTTGTAGGAAATGTCTTCCTCAAAGGACAAAATTCCTGTACCTTTACTAAGTTTGGCTGAATGTCCCCAGGAATTAAGCTGTGATGGGTCTGTAGTACACAGAGTATTTCTGGCATCTGTTCTTTTCACCATTGAGAAAGGAGAGATTTTCAGCTCTTGCCTCATCCCTTTCACCCTTCTCTTCCTCATTTCCTCAATCAATGTTCCTGATTGCCACCAGGGATGTAAGAGAAGCATTCTGTGTGAAGACTGAGTAGCAGCTTTAAGTTTGTCTACCTGATTTGCAAGCTCCCTGGGGACTGTACTGATAAACCACTGTAAATTCCTACTTTCCATTACATTGTAATGCATTTCTCCAGGACTGCTGGGGAGTTTCTGCTGTAAATACAAGTAATTGTTCTGCTCCTTGAATACTGGTCAAGATTCTGTCTTTCTGTGTTGACACTTCTGAAACACTTTACTTTCAAAGGGCAAGCCCTGCTACTAGGACTCAAAGTCTTTATCCGAAATACCATACTGCTTTTTCTCGTTAGTGAGAAGTCATTTGTATCTGTTGCTGAGTGCACTCTAATACAGACTGATGTGCTGGTGTGGAGATCTCATCTTTACCTTCCTTCCATTCCAAACAGTTACAGATATTTCTGCTGAAACATGTGACCTGGCACATGAGACATCTTCAGTCAGAGCCCAGTGGTGCCAGGACGTAATTGGATCGAGCAGCAGAGATGTGTGCAGGGTTGGGAAGGCTAATCTCTCCTTTCAGTGATAAAGCATGCAATTTCAAGGAACTTGACACCATGGCCTGAGCTTCAGCTCTGGATACTCTCTGGGTCGAAATTCCAAGTGCTGCTGATGTAATGTTCAGTTTGTGTAGACACCACAGCACTAGGACAGTAGCTCTCACTAACAGGAATACAGAGGGTGTGACTTCTGCGTATTGTTTGTCCCCTGCTGCTCTTTAGAGAAGAGGCTTTCCATCTGCTGTTCAAGTGCAGCATGCTACACTGACGCCAAGACAGTGTTAGGGGTACTGATACTGGTCTGCTCTGGAGGAGCCTACTGAGGCCTAAGTGTTGGCAAGAACAAGCTCTTGCAGAGGCTTGACACAGCAATAATTCTGACATTCTCTTAAGAGGCTGGCCCTGTGGCACTGTAAGCCACAGTGCTGTCAGGTTGTCTGCCTTTTGAAGAGATAGGGGCTCTGAAGCAACACTGTAAATGTCTCTGTAGGTAAGAACTCAGGGCCCTATACTCACAGCAAGTGGCAAAAACCCAGTGATGGAGCTCAATGAAAAAAGAAGAGGTCTGAAGTATGAGCTCATCTCTGAGACAGGTGGAAGTCATGACAAGCGCTTTGTGATGGAGGTGAGTAAAGCAGAGTTAAGAGCTGCTGAGTGGTTTTATTAACAGTGCCTCAGCCTTTGGAGTTTCTTGCTGATACGGTTCAGGTGTTTTGGACTTCGCTTTTTGCAGTGCACATCCTGTGGTGGTGATGTTTGGAGCTTTTTGTACTCTCATTGCTGCTGTGATGACTAGATTGGGAAAAGGGAAGAATTTTATGCTGTAGGAAAATACAAGGAGAATTAAAACTGGATTCTAACAGCCCCAAACCACATGATATCATGACATGAAGACAAAGAAGGAAGTGGATGATCCACAGCTTGACAAAAATACCTGATTTGCGAGTTTGGCCAAGTGTTACCAAGTGTAACGTAGCTCCGTGTCAGTAACCTGATTTCAGTCTCCTGTTGCCAGCTTACTGGGAGTATTTGGAATGACTGTAGCAACGGGTAAACTTATTTGATATCTTCATTAGTGTGGTGAGGAGCTCAAACACCTTGGCTAAATTCAGTACCAAATAGGTACGCTGGTCCTCCTTTGAATTGCAGTTGTTTGCAGATTCCTGCTACCTGCTGTAGAATGGTTCACAGTATCACTTTAGCTTTCTTCATCAGCATTGTAATCTAGAAGTAATAGACATTTGTCACACAGCACACTGATTTGTTGGGTTTTTAATGCTGAACTTTTATGGCTGGCATACTATGGTGTGTGGGTGCAGCATGGTATACATATAGTAGTAGTATAGGATAAACACTAGGCATAAACATATCTCAATTTTCAGGTGGAAGTAGATGGGCAGAAGTTCAGAGGTGCAGGCCCAAACAAGAAAGTAGCAAAAGCAAGTGCTGCTCTAGCAGCACTTGAAAAACTGTTTTCTGGGCCTAATGCAGCGAACAACAAGAAAAAGAAGATTCTTCCTCAGGTAAGAACTGTTACTTGGCTTGTTTGGGTTGCTCTGTTAGCACAGCTCTGTGCTGTTTTATCACACAGGAACTTCTACAGGAAGCAAGTGATTTCAGTCTCTTGTTTTATGCACAAGTGTAAGGTTTCTGGCTTTATTTTTTAATAGTAATTATTGTAGCATAACAACATAATCTGATAGTTGAGGCTGTATTGTGGGAAACACAGTAGAAAAGAAGGCATGAAGAACAAGGTACTGCTTAGCTGGAAGAGATACAACGAGGTCTCAGTAGTTCTAACAGCGATGATGTGAAAGTCTCTTGTTTCAGGCCAGAGCTGTAGTGTGTTCCTTCAAGATACGGTCATTTGCAGCTATGTAAAGGCTTTAACTCTGGGCTCTAGAGTAAGCCAAGATTTTTTTTGTACCTTTTTTGTATCTTCAGCTTTTCACATGAGCTGTTTTGTGTGGTGAAGAATACTTGTATAATAAAATCTGGTCTTGTCCATTAGGTTTAATGATATCACAAATGATCTCTCAAGTCTATTAAGTCTGAACAGAGCAGAAACTAATCCTCCAAAGGACTACAGTGAAACAAATCCCAAGTGTTACAATTCATGTCTCTCTTGTGCAAATACATTAGAATTTTCTTATGATTTCACTCTGGAGCAGAATCAATCATAAAATACACTTACAAAAGATAACAGTCAATTCTTGGGTTTATTCTCTTGCTAGTAAGTCCTCTCCATTTCACCAAGACTTTGGTTAGGAGTATTTCGGTCTGCATTACTGTGTAGGAAGTGTAGTAAATGAGAAAAACGCTACCTCACAGTTCAACATGCACTGTTGAGACAGGAAACAACTTCTGTTTTTTGTTTTCTTTGTTGTTGTTGTCTATGTGCTCTATTTCCAGTAGGTCAGTGATTGAAATAGCAGCCAAACTTGTCTTGAAAATATCTGGACTTGCTTGGGTTTATTGTTTTCAGGGAGCAGTCAGAGTATTTAGTGGAGCAAAGCCGTGCTCTCATGTGTGTAACTCCTTGCTGCTCCTTCACTTGTAGGTGGGGACAGTGAGAAAGGGCTGGTGGCATTCTGGTGAAGTTAGGTTACAGCAGTCCAGTGTTGCCAAGAGGTGGTTAATTGCCTTCCAGGTGCAATCCTGAACCCGGGGGTTCAGACCGGTAGGAGAGAAGCAAAGACAATGTTGTAGATAGACGAGAAGTGTGTAAGGAGGTGGGAAAGAGCAGCAAGGCAAAGCAGAGAAAGGGGCAGAAGCCACCAGTGTCAGTGCCCATGCAGCCAAAACGGAGGTGACTAACGAGCAACCTGAGCATGCTGAGCCAGGGCTGAGCAGAGGGAGAGCACAGCCTGTGGTGCGTGCTGCTGTGCACTGCAGGCAGTGACCTGGCAAGGGACCCACTTGGTTTCTGTCAGTCAGACTCCTTAGGACAGCACTTCTCCAGTCTGTGTTCTGCCTTCAGCAAGGCTGGCTCATTAAGCATGTTTAAAGGGATTTTTCAGAAGGTGACTTAATGCAGATGGCCTTGTCCTTCCAGCAACTTACACTCTCTGAATTGCTGTTCTCTGATTTTCTGGGCAGACAAAAGGTGTTGTCAATACAGCTGTTTCTGCAGCAGTCCAGGCTGTTCGAGGCAGAGGACGAGGTGCTTTAACACGAGGGGCGTTTGTTGGGGCAGCTGCTGCTACTGGATACATAACACCAGGTAAGACTCAATACTGATAGGTAAGAGTTTAACTTCTGTCTGCTGGGATGTTCTTGCCCGTGCATGTCAGTCAGCTGTGCAACTATTACTTCTGCTTTAATCATCCGAGATGAAGCAGAAAAGAGAATTCATGTGGCTTCAAAAAAAAATCAAAGAGCTGAAAAACTGCTGGTACCTGTCTTTTCTGAGTGTACAACTTACAGCTTAGAGTGCACAGATATCACAGTTATGGACAGAATGGCTTTCCTGGGTTTATTATTTTATGTCTTCATAGTTTAGCACCATGGCACAATTCCCAGATGTCTTCCCAGCTAAGAACCTCCTGGATCATGTGCCCTTCAGCATTAAGAGTAGCTTTCTCAAGAAAGCCTTGTGGAGCTTAAGTTGGTATGTTCTGGAGTCACTGTGCACCCAGAAACTTTCTACATGAATTGCAGATGAGCACAGCATCTCTTAGTAGCTTCTGTGGTAGCTAAAAAAAAACCCAAAACAAAAAAATTTCTGTCCATACTCTGGCTGATATTAATTCGTTGTCCCTACTGCAATCCTCTGATTAGCAGAAACATCTTTGAAATCCAAGGGCCTTCTGGTTCACATTAATCCTTGGTGCTTACCATACAGAACAGATGAGTGCCTGGTCAGGGCAGATGGGCACCCATCAAAAGCAAAACTGCTCCAGCTTGAAGAGCTGATGTGCTCAGCTACTGCTAGCTGGTACAAAATAGCATAGGGCTTCTTCTTGTGTTGTTTTGCTTTTAAAATGTAAGCCACATAGGGTATAAGACATTAAAATGTAAACCTAGGAAAACCAGTGAGATGTTCACTGTCCCCTTCCTTTTAAAGGTGCATTGCTCTTTGACTGTGCAACGTGTCTGAGGCTCGCAGCTGGCATGAAGGGAATCTAGACATTGTATTTACTTGGAATAAGAACCACAACTTTCTAAGAATGAGCTGCTGGGGATTCCTTAGTCAAAGCAAATTCAACAGCTTCTCAAAAATTGAACTTGTACTCCTCTTACTTAGGTTTGCAGATTACCTTCATGAGCTCTTATTATACTCTTTAGTGGTTCACACATGTTGACAGCACAGCTCTGTTGGTTGGTAGATCTGTTTCCTGGCACAGGTGACCATGTCATCTTCTTGTTCCTGTATATTCATGTAATTACAAGTATTAAAACCCAGTGATTCATTTTTAATGGCTGTTAACATTGTTTTTGGAACTGTCTTTCTGCCTGAGGAGTCATTTATGAGACACTGGAACCTGCCAGGCCCATGCTTCTTGCCAGCATGGAATTACTCCAGAAATAAGTTTAGTTTCCCAGCTGGTGTAGTTGTTAATCTCTCAATGGCCTTAGCCTTCACAGATTATTTCTCTCCATCCTCTGTTCTGCTCAGAATTATCTTGGGTTTTGTGATGGACGTAAGCAATCCCAATAGGAGAAAAGTAAAGCCTTCATGAACTACTGAGATGTAGTAACCAAGACCTGGATCGTGCCAACTCCATGCTCTGACAATAGAGACTGGAGGGCTTCAACTGAAAGGAAATGCTAAGGAAACTAAATATGGCATTTAACTCTGATACTGAGGCTTAAGAAAGTCATTGTGTAGCTTAATTTTTCAACACGCTCCACAATCCACAGGAGGATTTTTGTGTTTTCAGCAGTGTTCGTATGTATTAGTCATAGAATCATGGAATTGTCATGGCTGGAAGTGACCTCAAGGATCATTTAGTTCCACACCTGCTGCCGTGGGCAAGGACACCTCACACTAGATCAGGTTGCTCAGAGTCCCATCCAGCCTGGCCTTAAAGACCATGCTTCATGGATGGGGCTTCCGCCACCTCCCTGGGCAACCTGTTCCAGTGTCTCACCATCCTCATGGTGCGGAATTTCTTCCTATTAGTGTGAGTTTGGTTTTCATATGGTCCTGCTGCACATACCAGAAGGAGTCCCTCCTTGTTTGTTGGTGTGTAAACACTAATTGTCTTCAGACACTGTAGGAAATGAAACCCATCCCTCGTCTGTTTCTGTTGCAGGCTACGGAGCACCGTACGGCTACAGTACAGCTGCGCCAGCTTACGGTATGTATAGCCCAGTAATTCACACACTAGAAATGGTACAGAAACTGTTGTGGCAGACCAAATGTGGCAGTCTAATGAGAAGTTCAAAAGGATGAAAGCTTTTAAACCATGACAACAACAATACTTATGCCATAACCTTGTGGTTCTTCTCTGGTTGGAGTAGCTTTTTTGCCTATGCTTTGCCTGATTTGTGGAAGGACTGCTTGTTCTAACTGCCTGTTCCCTTTCATACTGAAACTGAATTGGAGTAGTTCCCTTACTTTTTACAGCCAATCTGTGCTCCATTCAAAGATTACCGAAGGGCCTATTTCAGCATCTCTGACTCTTATTTATCTAAATGGCATTACAGTAACAGGGGTGAAATGTTTGTCCCCAAGTCTAAGTGCCTTGTGGACAAAGCTTCCTTGATGCCATCAACTCTATGAAGTCCATGTGCATATATATACACTTCCTCAACCCCACTGCAGGCTAAAATACTTCTCTTTGGGACAAGCAGAATGGTTTTGGTGTACCTTATACTGTTAGCAATCAGATTGCAAGGAAGCTAGGCCATGGTAATTTGCCACAATACTTTTCACTAAGAATCCTAGTGATACTAGGCTGGCAAAGCACTGGTTCCACAGAGATTGTAAAATAAGCTGATAATCAGAGAGCTGTGATGGAAGGGTTTTTATTAACTCAGCTTTTCCCTACCCACTGGCTGCTTTTTATGCTAGACTAACAATGCATACCTCTAACTGGCCCTTTTGGTTACTTTGAATGAGGTTTATGTGGCAATGGGAGCAAAGCACTTTGGAGTCAGTGATATGTGCTGGCACACATGAAGCAAGCCCACCAGAACCAGTCCCACTGTCCTTGTCACAGGGACTGGGTGGTAGCCACTCAAATGACAAGCTGAGTATGTTTTTAGGCCTCCAGTTTTTCGTATGGGAAACTGAGCCTGTATTTTGCCAGTAATTTTTGAGCATTTGTAATCATTTTTTCCTCTCAGACTTGTATAGCTTGGACAATGCCAACTCCTCTGATAGCATCATAAAGGTTAACAGTATTTTGAAGTGGACTTAATCACTTTCTTTTAGAGGTTTGGGCTGTGAACAGGGGAAGAATGCTGCTGCTTTAGTGAAAATGTTCACTCTGCTCGCCTAAGACCAGCTGGTCCTATTCAGTACTCCCGCAGTGTAAAGGGGAAGGAGACTGGGCCTACAGGCTGCACTCCTAGTGCAGAATTCTCCCCTGCAAACTGAAGCAAACCTCTCTAGTGTTAGAGCTCCTGCCCTGCTGCTGACTGGCCAAGTGCTTTGACAGGCCAGCAGCTGACAGCAGCACAACCTCTTTGACTGAGCTCTCTGTGCTGCCTTCTCTGTTGCATTACATGAAGATCAGTCAGGTGTTTTCTCAGAGAAAAACAGAAGGAAATTTAATTTAGGGATTATGTCATGGTATGGCAAGCACTAGTTAAGGATTATCACTAAGATGAGTGGTATCTGCATGTAGGGGCTTCTACAGGCAGAGACACATAGTGCTATAAGAGGAATCCTTTCCCTGCTGAAGAAAAGAATACAGTTGTTACCAACTTTCCTTGCAGCTTGGTATTTTTTTTTTTCATTCATTCTTTCTGTTTGTGGGATTTTTTTTCCTATTTTTTTCTCTCATGATGCCTATTTTGGGAGCTGCAATTCAGTCATTCAGCAGTGTGTATGTGACATATCACTGACTTCAAAGCATTGTGGAATATTCTGACTGCCCCCATTTTTCACATAAAGAATTTCTGTTTTTAATGTCTAATGATTGTGATGCAAAGTACTGGGATAATGCTTTTTTTGGCTGTAAGGTAAACGTCTCTTTGCCTTTGTAAGCTGCTGCATGTTGGGAAATTTCACTTTGATCATCTGGTGCTCTGGAATACCTGCTGTTGCTGCTTTGTGATTTCTAAATGGATACATAGGTTAAATACTAGAATTTAAATAGGCAAGATTAAAAACCCAAACAAACACTTAATTGTGCAGAAGTTTGTGAGGCCACAAGAACTCTGTAATAAACATGAAATCAGGCAGATATTAATCTTTCCAGATTTGCCACTTCAATACAGGACAGGAAATGCAGAATAATGAAGCAGCTGCAGAATGTACTGTAGGTGCTTGATATTTTGGCTGACCTACCTGGATACTTATCAAAACTGCTGAACAGTTTCCCTGTGAGTTCAGTTATGCACAGCAGTGCCTGTTTGGAATATCTGTAATTGTAACTGGCCTGTGAAATTAACGCAGGACCTAGAATGAGATAGTAGAGATTAATTACCATAAAGATGATGAAGTAGAGCTTCAAGCACATATACACACTCTGGGTTTGAGAACATTGCTTACTTCAATTTTGCCAAACACCAGGACAGAAATAACAGCAAACTTTAAGCTAACCATCTGTTTGAAACAGCAGGAAGAGTTGAAGTGTTACTGTTCATGGGACTCTGCACTCTAAAGTCACATTGACTGACTGATCTGGAAAAGGTTAATGAGAACACTACTGTTAAGCTCTTATTTGACTTTCTTCGATCATTGAACTTATTTGGAGTCCTCTCCCTTTCTTCTCTCTGTAGGTTTACCCAAGAGAATGGTTCTGTTACCAGTTATGAAATTCCCAACTTATCCTGTTCCCCACTACTCATTCTTTTAGCAAATGGCAGAAGCTAATTCCTATTGATTGAACAACACAGTACAGTACAGAATGTTAGAAGAAAAAAAAAAAGCCTTTTTATCCTGTTTTCTTTGAACACATACTTGAGCAAAGTCATTTGTAAAGAAACATCTTTTTTCCTACTTTCTGATTTTAACAAAATGCAAATTTAGTTCTCTAAAACTTGAAAGAAAAAAAAAATGTTCTGTGAAATGTTACCTCATTTTCAAATAACTTATACCAGCCTTCTGTTATAGGGAAGAACTAGAAGCTTAAATCTTACGTTTTAAATGAAGTATCCAATTATGTAAAATTAAATTTGTGAAGGATGTATAGAATATAAAACACTGATCACAAATAAACTGTTTTGTTGTAACATGAGAGTACTGCCTGTTTCCTAATGCAGTCACAAAGATTCAGTTAATGACCTGTACTTGTCCTAGGGTTTATTAAATGCAGGGCATAGTTCTTTAAACAGTAAAACCTAAACATTAAAAAAACAAAACAAAACAAAAAAAACAACCAAACCCACACAATAGGAACTTTACAGTTAACATTTAACTTTGTAAATATGGTGTGTTATAAACTTAGTACAATATGGGTTAAAATACTGTTTTATCTTATTTTTTATAGTTAAGCATCAGTACCTGAGTTTCCTTACAGTCTTTAAGATCAGCATACTGTGACTTTAGACACAGTCTTAATTATTCAAGAAGGCTTTTCACTTGGACACAAAATACTGAAAACCAAACAAAACAAAAGGGAATTAATCTTAGTCTGTCTCTCTGTATTAGGTTGCATTCTGTGAAATCAGTATTAAACAAAGTTCCCACAGAAGGACTTTTTGCATGTAATTACAGGGACACACAGTTAAGTCTGTATTGCCCAGAGAAAGGACAACAGTAGTGTTACAATCAGTTCTTCAGAGCTCAAAAAAGCTGCTTGTTTTCCTTTCCTTTCTGGTTTTTCTTTTTTTAAGAAAAAAGAAAAAGAAATTGCACTTGTTCTTGTGGCCTTCTTCACTCTTAAGATTGTCTGCCCACCCTTAATTTTCCATCCACTATTTATACAGAAAGCATTTTAGTAGTCAATTGTATATTAAAACAAAGGCTTCTCCGCTTTCCCCCCTTACATTTACAAGAATCTAAAGCAGCAACAAGGTCCCCATGAAAACTTGCTATTTAATTGTCCCAGTTCTTGTCGAGTGCTGCTGTGAAAAGTGACACACTTCAGCCATAGGCCAGTACTTTTAAAGGGTTGGTGCTCAAACTGAAAGAATCCTCTTTCTGCTGAGGAGTGTGTGCACCTGCCTGGAATTCCAGGACAGGCCCCCAGCTCCACGGTGTCTCTCTTTTGTAGATTTCAGCATAAAACTGGCTGTGGGCTCTACCAAGGGACTCGATAGTCTTTATTAAGGTATCACCCCACAAAATAAGCAGCGTTGTTGGTTGCAGTTCTCTACTCAGCCCTCACCCATTGCTTTTCAGTAGGTTTGCTTTAATTCGTGCTCTTTAAAAGATTGCCTTACACACTCTATTCTCTAACAGACTCTGTTGCTGAGGCAGGGGGAGCTTTATATATGAAGAGGGTTTAAGAATGGTACTTCAAAGCAATGTAAAGTTCCTCCTCCCCTGTGCCCCCCATTATAGGGAAGGAAATACTAGAAAACCTTAAGGGGTGGCTTATATAACAAGCTGCTTTTCTTGGAATGAACTGCAGCTGTTATTCTTAAGCTAAGTATTTGTGCTTAGGAATGTCTTTATTAGTGTTAAATGTTTTTCTTCTGCCCTAGCTCTTGCTTTCATTTGGTGTTGGTGGTACTTTAATAAAAAATGCAGCTCTCTTGATGAGTAGTGGTGAGCCTGCTGTCATCATCCACGTGCTAGTGTTGAAGAGCAAGGGCTTGGGGATGTAGTCAAATTGAGTGGTGCTCAGAAACCACTGATACATTTTGCTGGCCTATGGATGAAAGGAAGCCATCACGGAGCAGAAAAAGCATGGCTGATAAGAGCCCATTTTTGTTAATCAAATATTCATTAAAGGAATCTTTCCTCTGCACACTTTCCCACCCGCCCCCCTCTTTTGGAGTTCCCCTGATTGGCAGCTGTTTGTAGTTTTGGATTTTTGTGCTGGGGTTTATTCTTTGTGGCTTTGGTTTGGGGTTTGTTTGGTTTTGTTTTGTTTTGTTTTTTTTTTCTTTAAATCCCCAGCTTTGTAAAATTCCAGCTAAAACATTCTCTGAACCAATTCCATCTGATGAACATTCACAAGCCAAAGAAACTTGTTCTTATTTCAGAAATAAGGAGGGCGCTATGCTCTTTTCCAACATGATGGCAGTCATTGCAGATGATTTATAGAAATCATTTCCTGTTTTTTTTTTTCTTTTGTCATTTGTTGGGAGTTACTAACCACATTGTAAACTTGCCCCTTCCCCTGCCCCTTGCTGCATATTTTACATTTCTCTGCTTTACTGAAAATATGAATGAGCTGTCAGTTCTTCGTTTAGAAAGTGGTAACCTTGAAAGTGTTAGATGTTTCAATACCTTCAGAGAATTAAAAGTGCCCTTTGTACAATGAAAATTCCACTTGCAGCTGAAAGAGCAGAGAAATTTAAATGGAGCTTTAGCTTCAGCCAGTCTCTGAAATTAACATGAAGTTTTTGCTTCTCTGCTCTTTTCCCACTGTAGGTGGTTTTTTCATTGACAGTCCCTATTGCCAGCCTCTCAGCATCGCACCTTTTATTATTCACTTGGGCCCTCAAGATTTCTTCTCTGACTTCTAGAACCATCAGGTTGTGTGGCTCCAAATGGCATTTTGCACATGTCTTAAAAGCAAGAACAAACATGGCTCGTTTTGAGGTTTCTCAACTTCAGACATGGAATCTGAGCTTTTTTCCTTTTCTTTTTTAAGTGTTTTTCTTCACTTCTTGAACTTTGTTCTGTGTAAAGAAAAGCAATACTTACTCCAAGCCACAGTCCTTTCTTTGGGTACATAGCAATAGATGTCTATATACTTATGGTTATTTCTTGACACTAGAAGGAAAAGACAGGTCTGTCAGGGTGGGAGGGGAACCAAAAGCCAAAATGAGAAGCAAAAGCTAGCAGAGTGCCTGCTTTAAGCAGTGAATCCTATTGAAGTCCTTCAGAATTTTACTACTGTGACTATATTTGCATGTTTCCAATAAAAATTGCTACAAAGACTTTAAAAGACTCACAATGGCCACCCTTGAAGCAGTAGTGCTTTGTGCCATTGTGCATGTCAACAGACATGAAATGTAGCAAAAGGCCAGAAGGAAAGAATAGAATATATTTTTTTCCCAAAAATCTGAATGATATATTCTCTCTCTATCTCTCTCTCTCTCTCTCTCTGTCTCTTCCCAACATTATTAATATGAGGCACAAAAAGGGTAGTATTGAACTCGACTTTGTGTCTCTTCAAATCATCACCAAGTGATAGGAAAACATAGAATCTGGTCACCATCCAGGTCAAAAACCTTTGCTGCTCTAAATTTACTGAGGGTTTGGTTTTTTTGGGGGTTTGTTTTTTTTTTTTGGTTGGGTTTTTTTTTTTTTTGTTTGGTTTTTTTCACTCTTCAATATGTGTATGTTGATATTTTGAGATTGCGAATCAGCAATAACCGAAAGGTGAATGTTCTTTTTAAATGGTATTGGAACATCTATATGTTGCAGCTTAAGACTTTTAAGCAGTTTTCAGCAGGTTAATACCACTTTATTCTCATTCTCTCCGGACCCTCGTAGCCATATGCACTTGTATAAAATAAGCAGAAATGTAGTGACTGTAAGCTGAGATCGTGATGTAACAGGTAAGAGATTTTATTTTCAGCTTAAAGAATATTTTTTATTGCCTCTTTTTTTTTTTTCTATGAATCTCATATACCTGTGACAATCTTTATTTTTATTATGTCTTGTTTAACTAAATGTTGAAACAGGTATTAGGTCTAATTGCAACTTTGTATTTTTCGAGGCCACTTTCAGATACTGCAGTTAAAAAAAAAAAATTATTACTTAACACTTCAAAGAAATTGTTTGCTTTTATCAACAGACTGTTCTCCTTCAAATATTTTTCTCTTGTGTAGCATAGAAAGCTGTTTTGCTACTGCTGTGTGTCAGGCACTGCACTGCATTCCTTGTGTACCTGTGGAAAACACTTGGGTGGGTACCAAAGCCACAGCCATGGCCCCACAGTGATTGTAAGTGTGTGGAATAAAAATAAGAAGTGGAACCTGTAATATAACTAATGCAGAGAAAAATAATTTCCCTAAACTATTCAGCTAAACTCCAAATGAAGAATGAAAATCTTTGATGATATTACAGTTTAAAATCTGCAGAGATCAAATTACATTAGGCCAAATTAATTAATCAAGCAGCCAGGTTTGCTTTCCTCTTGCCCGGTGCAGTGGGAGGAGAGGAAGGCAGTGATTTAACTCTGCAGGAATAATTTGCTTAGCTGTGGTTTTCTAAAGCTAGAAACTAGGATACAGCCATCCATAAATCTTCTTTTAGTTCTGTAGTAAATGTTTTAACAAATATTTTACTTGGATTAAAATGGTTTTGGATTATGACCTATATGGTACACATGATTTGTGTAGTTTTAAATTACTAGAGGGTTTTTTTAATTTGCCTTTATATAACCTTGCGTTATGCAAAGTTGCATAGTATGGTGCTGCACAATTGCAGTACTTGCAGTACTTGAAGTTGCTGGAAACAACTCTTTTTTTGTATAAAAATGGTGAAAAAAAACGAAAAAACAAACAAAAAAAACACCACAAAACAAAAAAAAAAAAACCCAAAAGGGAGGACGTTGATGATGATGTATTTGCATTTTAGGGTCTCATTTCAGAGACAAAAGCATAAAAACCCCCTGAGCGATTACAGCTTATACTGGTGTAAAACAGGAAAGCACTTGGTACAAGATATGTTGTAGTATATTGGGCCCTAAGCTTGTTGTTTTGCATCAAAATATAACAGCAAAATAAGCTCCTGTTTCATTTCAGTATTGAAACATATTCACTGAATAACTGCATGTGTAGCTTATTTATGACTCAAGATATGTCTGGATACAAATCATAGGTTGATCTAGAAAAATAGCTGTTAAATGTTGTTAGCTTTACTACCGTGGGCACAATCCTGACCTTGCAAGTGGCCTGTAGATTTGCACCTGGGAAAATGAAATGCAGGAACTGTACCAGTGCCCTGCCTGTGAAAGCACAGAACCATTTGACTACACTTGCAGGGGCAATTGATGAGCCATCAGAATGTCCTTCCGTTCCATGGGGCAGATTGTCATCTGCTGTTATCTTCAAGGTGCAAACCTGGGGCTTGATCTGAAGCTCACTTAAAATTCAATTCATTCTTTTGGCCTGTCAGGCTAAGCAGCCCTGATAGGGGAGCAGCAGGCTGCTCTGTTTCCTTCGGCAGACAGTATTTTATATGCGTCAGGGCGACGTTAAGGTGCATTATAATGAACTTCTCTAGAGTATTCCTTTCCTAAGCTTAACTGATGTCAGTCTGACAAGCACTGTCCAGTTCCAGGACTGATTAATAAAATGTCTTGCTGACTCCTTCTTGATCTGTTTCTTTGTGGCCTGTACTTGGCAGCTTAATCCATTTATATTGGCTTCCATCAGAAGTGCTTTGTGAATTTCCCTATTTCTCTCTCATTACGTTTTTAACTCTCACAATCCCAAAGCATTCCACTCCTGCTTTTTTTTTTTTCCCCCCCACATTCTCACTTTGTTGGATCTTCCTTTTTTACTGAAAAGATACTAAATTAGTCATTACTATTTGTAATGCAAGTACTTATGCCATACTGCACCCCTTCCCAATAGGACAGGCACTTTTTCTTGACAGATGATACAGTGTGCTTAAGACTCCTAATTCCTGGGTTTTGCAGGATTTTACAAGTCAGTGATGAGATCCTAAGGTGCAAGATTGCCTAGGAACCTGTCTTACTGACAATGGAAGACGAGCAAAACTTTCCTGTGTATTGAAGTGTCACCAATGTAGGCTGCCTAAGTGCCTAATATCCTGGCATTTAAGAGAGCAGTTAAATTCTAGCAGCAGGGTATAACCTAACTGCAGTACCAGGCTGTTATCTGAGGAGTAACATCTGGATCAGCATTGGAAGCAGCACTGTTCTGCTAAGGCAGAACTAGAAACTTTAAAAGTGGCTTTTCTGTGAGATCTGAGGTATTTTACAGCCACTGAGCTTTGTGTTCCCAGGTATGCCTAACAGCCAAATAAACTTCCCTCCACTTCGTGCAGCTGCTGGCATCATTGTGCATTTTGTGGTACCTTTTCAGTGCAGCAGAAATGTTATTTTATAGTTGGAATACTTCATGGAAGAGAATTCTGGAAAAGCTCCATTCAATTAGTAGCTGTATAAATAGGACGCCAGGGGAAGTCTGTGCCTGTACACTGCCCACCTTAACTCTAGTTTTAGCTCACCAGACGATGGTGTATATTTTGGGAGATGGTGTCTGGCACTTAAAGGATTAAAAGAAGCCAGAGCTTTACAACAAAGCATTGACTTGTTTAATGTCTTGTCTTTACTGGAGGTGAGTGGCATCACTATTGACTTTGCAAGAATGGCTGCAGTGGCCTGCTCAGTGAACACTGAGGAAAGCAATGGAAGTTTTACAAAATGGGGACATGAAAGTACATTTCCACTCTTCCAGCAGCGTTTGCTGTGTGCTGGGCCTGCACACAGATCTGTAATCTGGCAGGTACCTGCCTTCTTTCTCTAACAGTTTGTGTTTCAGGAGACCCCATGAAGGAGAAATGTCTGTACAAGCAGCCTGATGCTCTGTCTGGTCAGTGTCTGAAGTACCCTTGTAGGACCAGCAGTTCTCTCTGGTTCAATCCTAATTCGCTTCTTAAACAGTTGTAGCAGTGAGCAGCATTGCTGTGAGGTCATGTTTCGGAATCGGTGAAATCTGGACAGAGCATTGCTTAGATACTTGACAGCACCTGATGTTTTTATGCAAATGGTACAAATCAGCTTTGGCTCCTCCACACGAGGTCAGTTTTCAACAGCAGTCTCTACAAATGGAAACCTTGAAGTACAGGGTTCTGCTAACCGTACCTCAGCATTTTTCCTCCTGATGGATGAGGAGGATGGATGGCAGCTGGAATGCTTGTCACTTTCCCAGATAGGCAACTGTGAATTTTGAAGAAAAAAGCTATTTAACAAAGAAAGACTTCATTCCCACTGTGCCAGCCATGTTTTATCCAGAGGAGTTTTTGGTATGGAGGCCTTGGCTAGCTGAACATTTGGTACATACATGGTGCTTCCTGCCATTGTGTCCTCTCTGCCAGAGCTTGCTGTCTTCCTTAGGCACATGTTCAGGAGTTGGAATGTGGTCACCGTATTCCTGGGCATACTGCCAGTTGAATGGAGGGAGGCAAGCCTATAGTCATGAAGGGAATGTGCAGCATACAGCCTCTCTTGCCCAAGCAATTTCTGTTGGACACCATGCACAGGCCAGCCCTTGGAAAGGCAATTCAGCGCCTGGGTAGGTGGTTCTTGCTCTGTCCAATTTGCAGGCATGTAGCCCAAGTTAGTTAATTGGATGATTCAGCAACTGTCATGGCTCCCACTTGATGAGCTGTGATTCCTGCTGCTGTGACTTTCACTCCACTTAAATGCCTTTTAGCTTCTGTGAATCCTCTCCTTCCCTGCTATTTGTGATCACTGTCTAGCATCCCAGTAAATAACAGATTCTCTCAAAGTAGGGAACTGTTAACACAAAAATCTCCAGATCCTTAAGAACTTTTGATCGGCCTGTGAAGAACTTCAAAGAAACAAGTTTTCCTACAGCTATTTCAATTCATTCATGTGCCAAGGTACTAGTTCTACTCATTTGCAAAGATCTGTGAAAACTCCTTTAGTCTCTCTGATTTCTGAGGACTAGAACTCTTTCTCTGAGAACACTTGCCTTATGCTAGGAAAAAGATTTGAAGTGTCGTACTCAAAAGAAGACTCTGCCCTCTAGCCACTGAAAGAACTTAATTGGGGAAAAGTTCACAAATCTGAGATTATTTGAGGCTTTTTGCTTTCACTGAACCATCCAGAAAAATCTCCCTGGCCTCAGTTTCCTTGTGCCATTCGGAAGCAGAAAATGGTGAGCGAGGTGAAGATTTTTCAAATGGTCTAGAAAAAGAAAACTCTTGTTTGTTGGCTGCTTTGCTATGGGACATCAATCCTTAGGTGCTTCCTCTGAAAGTCCAAGATAGCAATAAATGTGATGGTTATAGCTTTACTGAACCATCCCTGATCCAGTCCCAGCAATGTCCTTGAAGAGTGAGCCTGTCAGTCTCTGTCTTTCCAGTCACCAAGAAAGTGTCCCTTGCTTCATTTGTCATTCTGCATCTGTACTTTTGAGAGCCTGTAGATCATCACAGGCTAGAGATTGGATTCCTGAACATCTCTCCAGAACTGTATAAATGAAAAGCAAACAGACAATGTAGTATTTCAGTCTTTACTCAGGCGAAATTCCAAGTTCTCCTCTGCTTCTTCACGTGGTAGGCTGAGATATAATCATTCAGTATTAGAACTTCTTGCCTTCAGCTAAATTCTCTGTAGACAGTTGCCTGTTACTTAATCAAGGGGAAAATAGGCCCCAGCTTCAGATGAGTTCCAAGTCACAGAGGCAGCTTACAAAACCAGCTACTATTCCCAGTAGCTCTGGGAAACAGCTCAAGAATCCTGCCATGGATTCTTTTGGCTACATGATGAGATATGTAAATATGAAACTCAGGTTGTTCTCAGTCCTGAAGCTGACTAAGACCTTTCCTCTCTGATATCAAAAGAATGAAAATGAGCTCTCTGTTTGACTCACTAAGGAGTTGTGTTACCAATGGTGGTACAGTCTTAAAAAGCAGTAAGTCAGCTTGAGTGTTGAGGGGACAGATCCTCTCGGGCTTCGTGCTGAATAAATCTATCAAAAACTGAGATACTTGATTGATTTGTTTAAAGCCAGGCCAAGGGATATTGCAGCTGCAGCAGCTGGCTGTAGACAGCTTGTCTAACAGCTCATTGGTTTCATTCTTCTGTTTTAGCACAGTTTGCTGTGAGTCTGATCCTTACTGTAAAGTGGAAATTCTGTTACAGTAATTTTAGAGCAATTCACCAGAGAAGCTCAGAACTGAAGCCTAAGGCTTGTGGCAGCAGTTTTCACCTGCATTTTCTTTTGAACATTAATCATTTAAGTAATCAAGTGTTTCATGTTAAAGGAATTGTCATCACAAAGCTCTTTTAACTCTGGAAGTTAATTCTCCTTGCCTTTGTATCATCTAAATCCATACCTATTTATGTCCAGGTTTTCTAGTGCTCCTGAAATGTTTTATTTTGTCTCATTCTACTCAGAGAAGTGGTACTGATTCAGTCGTTCATTTGTAAGTCATGTTTGAAAGAATACAAAAGTGTGAGTAGGACACATGCCTGTTCCTCTGGTCTGGGGTCTCCTAGGAGAAAGGGTGCTGCTTCTGCTACGCTTGTCTGATAATACCTTACTAAAAGTCACTCTGAGAGTCTTCTAAAAGTGACGTTTATCACAGCAGAAGATTTAAATTCAGTAAAGTGGCTTTTTTTCTCCAGTTCCTGTGGCTACATGAAACATTCAGACCACAAATCTACCTTGATAGTTGAGAGGAGTTGAATGTCCAGAGGTGTTATGTGAAGTCATGCAGTTATAAAGCAAACCTCTTCTCTCTCTCTCTCTTTTTTTTTTTTTTTTTTTTTTTTGTTTTTTTTTTTTTTTTTTTTTTGGCTGTTGCTTTGTCTTGCATTTGGTGCCTTAATTCTGAGCAGTTGAAGGTCATCTGTCTGTTGTGCACAGGTTCTTTAATAGTGAAGTGTACTTTAGAAGAACCCATCACACCTAGTCTACAGAAACTGTGGCAAAGACTGAAGCCTTTTCAGAGGGAGAGCTTTCTTGCATCTTTGTTTAATAATTCATTGATAAACAAGAGTTGGAAGAATTTCAAGACCCTATAAAAATTTTGACCACAGATTGAGACTGAATTTATCTAATTTCCAACTTCTAAAGGTTTGTGGCAATGAGATCATTAAAGGTACAGTCTCTTC
Organism: Eubucco bourcierii; assembly: GCA_013396675.1. NCBI lineage: Eukaryota > Metazoa > Chordata > Aves > Piciformes > Ramphastidae > Eubucco > Eubucco bourcierii. The sequence continues at coordinate 2,361,497 of VWZE01003136.1, forward strand.
TGTGCTGTGTAAGTGACCAACATCCAGATGTGTTATAGCTAGTCAGAAGTGCATGTTTGTGAAAACCTCTGCACTGTTACCTCTGCTAGAACAAATTAATTCTAAAAGACATTAACTGACTGTAACTGGTAGAGAGAAGTTGGAAAGAGTAGAAGTTGCAATTAGTTTTTATTCCAAAAAAAGCACATGGACTTAAGCCTCATTCCTTCTTACCTGATTCCAGAAGCTCCATGTGCCTTATGATCCTTTGCAGTTCATGAAGTGTAGCACAGCTCCTACTGAACATGTTTGCTGAGTGCATCCGGGCCTGGTAGAATGGACTGAGGCATGAGAGAGAGAGAAAAGAACAGAAACAAAGACAGAATGCCTTTTACCAGTCTGAAAGGTTGATCATCATAGATAGGGAGTTGGAGCAGAAATTCCGCTGCCATTTCCAAGTCCATTAATAAAGTCTGCAGTAAAACCAGGAGGTTGATGGCTGGTGTGGTAAATCAGCAGCCTTAGTGTGCTAAGAGCAGGGGAGATGATACTGTTTTTTCAATAGTGTATAAGAAATTAGGTAAGATGCTCAAAGAATCCACAATGCAGGCTACAAGCTGCTCCTGATGTTGCTACAGAAGGTTTGTTTGGTTTTTCTGTTCAGTAAACAAGTCCAGGAGGGAAGGTTTTCCTTTTCCTCCTCTGGAACAGGAGAAATCTATTTCCTGATGTAGCCCTATCCAAAACAGAGAGACTGCGTCAGGCATTGCATATAGCACACAGCTGGATTTGGGGGGAGGCAAAGGAATAGCAGTGATTTGCTCTGAAGGAGCACCAGTCACTTATTTCTACAATGCCCACAGTGTTCCAGACAATGAACAGACATGTTCTGGACGTGTTCTAACAGACAACAACATGGGCACAAGGGAAAGCAGATATTGCTTCCACAACTCTTGTTGTGCTGTACATATTTCAAGTCAGCAATACTGGCGTAAGTAGTTATGACAAAGTTGGTTCATCTTACCAGAAAGACCTATTTTGACATTTATCCACTTCTATTTCTTTAAGCTAGAGGGGAGTTAATTATAGCACTCATCTGTTTCGAAGGGAGTAGAGCAGAAGGTAAGTTTTAACTTCTTACTTTGAAGCTGCTATGAGTTAAGTTGATTAACAGTGCTCCATGGAAACAACCTGATGTCCTTTTTCTTTGTGCTCATTTCTGTGTTCTTAGAAAAGCACAAGCTTCTGTAAGCATAATCAATACAAAGTTACTCAGGGTACTGTCATTGCAGCAGTGGACACTAACTGCATCTTAAGTCAACAGGCACATATAAATCAAGCTTAATTAAGAGGAACAGAACAATCTTGGCAGGTTTTGCTTTACTACTGGCACTGTTACAATTTAATGATCTATGCATACAGAAATGTGTGTATTGCTGCACTCCCAGTAGAACCTGCAGTTCTGTAAGGGCATCCTGTGAAGTAACTAAGTCAAATGTAGTCAGTATAGCAGAGGGAGCAGCAGTATTCCTTCTTCATTTCCACAAGGAACTGTGTATAAGCAAAGTGGTGCTGCTCAAAGCAGAGTAATGGTGGGCTGAAGGACAGCATTCAGAGCAGTACAGCTTTTGGAGTTAGTGATGAGATGAGTATAATTATGAAAATTCTGATTTGCTGTACAGATTATTTCCTGTGTTTTCAAAGTAGTATCACTGCTTTCCTGCTCAAAGTAAGAGGATAAAGACAAGTGTGGTTCTCTGATAACAGCTATTGTGTGGAAATAGACACTGGAAGAAAACACAGGCTGTACTGCAGAGAGCATATTCAATACAGAGCCATTCTCTGGGCAATGCTGCATAATTTAAGAGTGGGTAAATATGCCTTCAGGGACAACACAACACCCAACAGATGTTAAAAACACCACCACAGAAAAAAGCCTGAAGCTTTGTCCAGCTGTACATTTATTCTTCCCTTAGAAGGGACAGGTAAATTCATATGTGCTTAGCTAGTTACACATCAGACATCACAAAGGTCCTTAAGGACAAGTGTTTAAGGCTAGTCTCTCCTTTTGGGCAGAGAAGGGAGGAAGTTGACTCTGTCTTCCAGTTCCAAAGTGCAGTGTCTTATTTCTGATCCTAACCCGAAGTCAATATTTATTGATCAAACTGACTAAGCTTTTTAGGTTCACAAGCTCTCTACGAAGCAATTCTGTTCTCTCAAGCCTCTGCAGGGGCAAGCAACTGGTGCTTAACTGCTGCTTCCACTCCAGAATGTCACCTGTCCTCCAGCTGTCCCAGAGCCATCCTAGGACACTTGCACTGCTAAGAGAGCAACGCAGCGGTGGGGGGACACTGTAAAAAGCATTGAATTGCTCTGCTGCTAAGTCCCAGTGGGCTGTATGCTTTCTGAAGTGCTGTCCCGCTCTTGGTGACAAAGTTGAGCATGAAACTTCTACTGCCCCATGTACGAGCCCCTTGATGAACAGGACATCTGTAGGAAGCAGTCTTGGAAGGGGAGATTTTGAGGAAAGGATGGTGTTTTTAAGTCCAATTCATAATCCTGCCTCTTTCTTTTGCTTTAATGGTTGAGTTTCCACTCACCAAAAGTCGCCATCAGGCGTATCAATTAAAACAATTGATACTAATTTGGGCTAAAACATCCCTCTTGGGTAATACAAACTACCATCACCCACTCATCTAAAGAATTCTTAAGCTAAGACTCCTCAGGGGGATAGAACTCTGCTAAGTCTGCACACTAGAAGGCGGACAGGAACTCTGGTAGTGCAGTATGATGTGACTTTTCTTATGACAATTACTTCTCCAAGACAAGGAAAATTCAGAGGCAGTGCTCTGGGGCAGTGTTTCATGCTCAGCAAGTTTGTAGAGGGAAGGAATGTAATTCTATAAATCACTTGTACTGTATTTGTTTCTAGACTTGAATGAATCTCACTTTTCCTTTGTGGGTCAGCATAGTAAACATTAAAGAAAAGGTCTATTTTTCTAAATCTCTTTCACCAGTAGAGGTCTGACCTGCAGCCAACAGATGGATTTATTTATCCACAGAGGACAGAATGTTTATTTTTACACTAAGATTGGGCATGGCATTGAATAAAAAGGAGTATGACCTTTGAACTCCCTAAATACTAGAACAGATACCACAACTGAGTAATACAGGGGACAATTCCATCTTTCTTCCCAAGGTACCTCAAAAAAACCCAAAAACAAACAAACAAAAAACCCCAGAATTAAACCTCCAAAAGGGAGAGATCCTTGTGGTCTAATTACAGACTGCTTTGAAAATATTAAAGATTTCTCCCAATTCATAATCTGTAGAGAACAACGATGATTAAACTATCCCTGACTCTTCTGTAAATAAAAGAACTTCAAAATAAAGCAATTTGGCAAGCACTGGAGCTATTTACAGCATTAAAAATGGAATCTGAACATTCAAATTGTCTTAATTTGGTAGCAGTTGAGTGGGAAGAAAAATAACTGCACAGTGGATTTTAAATGGAGCTGCTAGCTCTCACTAGCCAAAAACAAACAAACAAAAAAAAGCCTGCAAATGTCAAGAAAATGGAATGCTCTTTGTACATTGAGTTGCTTCCTCAAGTGATGCTGTACCCTGTACACTGCTTCATTTGGCTTCTGTGTTGTGGTTTGTGTGCCAGCCACTCTTACTAACTGTACACAACACTTAGCTCTGCGCCGTAATCTTGGTTCATTTGCCACTGATTGTAACCCAATGCTCCAGACTTCTCTGTATATAAATCCATACCCATGTCCCATTTGCTTCCATGAGCACACAATAAAGGCTTATCTCTGTCTAAACAGGACTTGCGGCCTTATGACTGGTTTGGGGGGGATGGTGTTTACACGGAGGAAACTGACTTGAAGGGGTTTTTGAAGCCCACAAGGCCTCAGCACAGATGTCTATTCTACTTCAGTCAGGTACTAGCTCAGCAGAAACGGGAGACAGACTTCCTGAGGCTGCAGTTTTATCAGAAACAATGATTGGCAAAGTTGTGACTTTGAGCTGTACACAGAGAGCACATTTCTGCTGTCACAGGCACACTGCATTCCTTCACAAAGGCAGCAGTGAAGAGGGCGCACAGGACTGAAAGTGTGCAAGGACTGCTGCACATAAACGCTACTGGGAGACAGCCAATGGAAGCTGTAATCAAAAAGGCTGTGCTGTGGCCAGCCAGGAAGACAAGTTTTACTTCAGAATGAACACCAAGCATTAATTAGAAAAGCTAAGTGTCTATTTTCTTAAGAGACCAATTACACATGTAAGGAATGAGTAAGCCTCTCTCTTCAACTATTTTCTTCTCCTGCCCCTCTCATTTCACTGTTTTCCTATGGTCCCAGTTTGTCGTCCTGAGATCTGAAGCAATTCCAAGTAATTTCCTTGGCTAAAGGCACTGAGGGCAGGATTTAAGGATACTATGGGACTTCTGTGCCTGTTGTTGTTTGCTTGAGGCAGCAACTCATAGTAAGACTTACTGGAATATACAAGGATGTTGAGTTGTCTGGGCTTAAGGAACACAGCTTTATTCCAGTCAGGAAGCTAAAGAGGTCACTTTATCATATGCTCTTACTTTTTACCTTTTCTTTCAAGTGTTTTTTTCTGGTCTTCAATTCAACATTTTCATTCTAAGTACAGAGGTCATTAATCAAATTCAGAGTAGGTCAACCTTGAGGAATGATTAAAAGCTGTTGTGAGCCGACTAAAGCTAAGGTTGCTCTTAATAAAAGGAGAGGTATGGAACCTCACAGCTTTGCACAGACGATAATTGGAATAAGGCTTGATGTGAGACTTTTCTACTCAACAATACAGTGTGCAGCCAGCTGTGTCTGTTGTTCCACAGCAAACAAGTAAGTTACGCGTGTTAAGAGCTATTGAGGGACCACTGTACCAAAACCAACTAAACCATGCATCACTTACAATTCAGAGCTGCATCAAATATTTAGCAAGTAGGATCCATAAAGAACTGAACAGAGACAGTTAAGAAAACATTGTTAACACTTGGCTGAACTCAAGGTCAGTTTTGCCCTATCAGCATAATACCATACCTATGTACATGCTTAATGCTAGCTGGCTTATTAAAAGGTCACTCAGAACACTGCCTCCGGATTAGCATCTCAGAGGTGCTGAGAAGGCCAACAGCTCTTCAGCAGTAGCCTGGCAACTGCTGGTCAGTGGCAGCTAATGAAATGAGCTGGGTCCACTCCAGCAGCTGGCTGACATTCTGTGGCCTCACAGGAATGAAACATGGAGTAGATAAGGGAGTGGTGTATGGAAAGAGTAATACAAACTGAACCCAGACTGTTCACTGTGAAACTGCCTGACATCTTCTACTTCATTTTACTCCTGTCCTGCTGTCGCCAACCTAACCATGCCCAAGCAGCTAAATGGGCCCTTGCCTGGGAGAACAGGGAAGCTGCACTCTGTAGTCCCTTGTACTCATGGCTGTTACCACCTCTCTCTCCCGGCCTTCCAAAACAACAAACAATGCCCAAGTCTGTTTTATCCCAGCAATATCTCTCACTATCAACCTGCCAATGAATGGATGCAGTGAAATCTGCAACAGAAAACTCCATCATTTGCAGGCCCTCCCCAATGCTGCTTGAATGCTCTAGCCCCATCCCTTGCTGGCACAGAAAGAATCCAGGCAGAAGGAACCATCTGCTTAACACACAGGATGCCCAGTTCATCTTGCTGCAATCAACTGCACCTTGAAAAACTGTATTTGGTTACAGAGGAAGTAAGGAAAAAAGAAAACTGACTGATATCCGTAAAACTAACAAGTCAGCCTGTCACTTCCACTTGAAAAGTGCTGCTGCATCCATAAACCAGCCCCCAAACCCAGAGAACTAGTCCCAACTTCACAACACACAATACCAAACAATGGAAATTTTGTGTCTTTACTGTCTTAATTTCAGCAGCCTGATTTATCTACTTGTTAGTTCCCTTCTCTCATGCATAAACAACAGATCCCAAATGCAAGGTTTTGTAAGTGGCATTTGGGACCCTGAAGGCTGACAACAACTCCCATTTACTGAAAATCATGCCTGTGCACAACAAACACTGAACCTATCCCTCATGCTAGTCCATTTTAAGAGACTTTTACAAAACGGTAAAGAAAAGTCATTAGCGCAGAGTGAAAGTAAAGGTCTACTTCCAAAACCTAAGTAGGAAACTTAATAGTACCCTGGACAAGGATGTCTGTGTTTCTGAGGTTCACAGATCCTTCCATAAGGTTGCTTAAGTTGTTGATTCCAGGTTTCCTTCCAAAAAAGTCAGGAGGCACTTATTTCAGTAATCAGGTTTCTGAAAGCTTATGTAGATGGCAGCCTGAGGCACATCCTACTCACTACAGAACCAGTAACTTGAGTGACAACTATTAGTTGCTGCTCAGAGCAAAGATTTAAACATGGAATCAACCCCTGTTCCACAAAGCACATGAAAGAAGCCAGAATACAAAACTGACCACTGGATGCCAGCTGTAATGGTGTAAATGTCACCCTCAGGCTGCAGACCCACACAAGCACTGCACTTGCCTTCAGGCCCTCCACCAAGCACCAGTTCTTCCCATGGCCAGAGAAATTGCCATGTCTGCTGCAGAACTCCCTACTGGCACTTTATGCTTACTTGATCACTGCCTATCTTTACAGGCTAAGCTTTCAAAAAATGAGTAATTTCTTCACCACAGCTGTCCTCTCTGCTAAACTAGCACAAATTCTTCACCAGCAGCACCTCTCTTTCTGCAAGAACCAGTGTCACCTCACTTAATTGCTCAGGACATAATGCTGACTTTGGTTGTATGCCGCAGGATTGAGTTCCAGCAAGTCAGCTAGAAAGAATTCTTCCCTCTCCCACTTGCTAAGCTGTAAATTATCCTTCCCTTGTGTGACCCAAATCCTTGGTACACTCAACAAAAAACAAAAACAAACAAACAAAACAAAACAAAAAAAGAGCTGCTAACCATTCCAGATCCTTGAATTCATCTTCACTTTGGGCTACATATTCCAGCACATTGATTTGTAAAGCTAGAAAAGCCCTGTGGGTACTCTTGTTGCAGCAATACAAAGAAAGGCTCTTTCTTGCTCCAAGCACAAACATGGGGCAAAACCCTAAAAAGCCTGTTGGATCTCAAAAAAGGGTCACATATCCTAGCAGAAATAACACTTTCCTCTTACCCTTTGCTTAGATACTGACACAAACCAAAATTGGGATTTCTTGCTTGCTATGAAGGCAGATTCAGCCCTCTGCTGGTTAGGATTTGTTCAAAGTACAGTTTTGTGGGTTTTGGGGGTTTTTTTTGTTGTGTTTTTTTTTTTTTTATAACCTGGGTAACTCCTGATTACAGTAGAGAAGAGAGGGCTTGAACAGGGCATGATGACAAATTACAGCTCAGTAAATCCAATTATGCTGCCCTACAAAGCAGTTCCACACGAACTCCTGTATTACTGGCACTGCAGGTCTTCAGGTAGCAACAGAACTTTTGTACAGAGCATAAAGCAAGCTTAGGAAGAGGAATCCAAAGTTTCACACACCACTTAATCCTGGGTTAGGTGAACAAGGTGTTTTGGAGAAAGATGCTGTTGAATGCTGAAGACAAAACTTCTGTCTGCAGCTTGGAACTGCAAAGATCTATGGGTGCCTCAGTGTACACTGTGAACTAACAAACCTAGAAGACCAAGATGAGAAAAAATACCCGGGCTTGGAAGAAGGCTGGGGAGAGCTTTCTCCATCTTCCATTAATATAGATATTCCAAAAATCTTCATTAGGATGGTGAAGGTTAAAGGCTTAAAACCCCAGAAAATCAAGCCAAATTGCAGCAAACTGCTCCAAACTGACTCAGACTATGTGGTCTGGGAAAAAGGTGCTCTTGCTGAGAAAGCCAAGAGCCAGTTCACAAACCTCAGCCTCAACTGGCACACCTCATTCTGCTTCAGTTCTTTTCATCTTGGCAACAGTGAAGGCAGAACCCTGCCTGCACCCTGATGGGCTGAGGGATGGGATTGTTCCTATACAACAGCTTTGTACTTTTAAGGCCAAAGGCACACAATCAATAAACCATTCCAGCAACGGCTGGTTACAAACATGGCTCTGTCCCTCACAGCTCTGGATGACCTGTACAGAGAGGGCAACATCATAGTTTCTTTGTCATTATTCCAGTCCTTTGCTCTATAAATTTTATTCTACAAATTCTGTTCTGCATATAGCTGGGGATGAAACCCACAAAGGAGGCATCTGTTCACAGCAACTGAGGGAAGTCCAACAGAACTGGTCTGCCAAGACCCGGCTGCGTGTCCAAGCAGCTATCTCAAGGTATTTTATACTCTAAAATCTCTCACCTTGTTTGCTATGCACAAGGGGCACGTGGACTACTCAGGGTTGCCTGTGACAATGAACTGGCTTATTTTAATACTGGAACAAATTTGAAATGGCATAGCTGAAGCAAAAGACAACACCCTCCCATGCAAAAATAACTAAAAACAACAACAAAGAAACCACTAAAGGCAGACTAGCACATACCCAGATTAGAAAAACACAGCTGCATTCAGGTGAAGAACCATAAACAAAATTCAAGTGCATTAATTTTTTTCTGAGAACAACTGAACGAACACTTGGATAAAATTTAGCACTTCCCTGTTACACTAGTTGTTACTGGCCTCCCCATTCTGTCCCAGCCACGGAAATGAGTGGTGCCTGTAACCTCTAAAGGCATAGAGAGACCAAGAAAGGCTGCTGTGCTGTTCCTGGATTCTAAAAACAGTCCATGTAATGCTGGGACTGAAGGCACCCAGAAGCTGCACAGTTTGCTGTTCATGCCTCTGCTAGCAGCAGACATCTCATCCATAATTCATAGAAGTCTGGCAGAGGCTTCCATAGCCCCTCTGGCACGCTGGGTTTTTCACTGTACCATGCTAAAAACCACCTTAGGGAGACTCACAGCCGTCAGCTCGCAGTCACACTATCCTTTCCCCTCCATGCTAGATGAGAGCTTCTTGTGGGGATTATGCAGCAGTCCTACCATGCCCTAGGCAGGTGGAGAGCTTGGTTGTATGCTACTCTGTAAGCAAAAATCCTTCATCATCCTCCTCATTTCCATCCATTCACTCCAGTGCACCAGTACTGAATTACCATAAAGCCACTTTCTAAACTAGCATAAGCCTTCAGGGCACAGAAGACACTAAGTCAGTCCTCTCTTTTCTTGTCAGCCAAGAACTGTCTCAAAACCACAGTTGGTTTACTGTGGTACTCTTAAAAGAGCTGATAAAACCCTTTTGCTCACATGACAGCTGATAGTGGCACAGCACTCAGTCTCATCTCAGCAAGTACTTTACTGTCTTTTCTCAGGCACAGGAACGGAATAAAATCTGCACAGCGGTTTTCTTCTCCCTACATGGGATAAACTGGTCAGACAGATTAGAAAACCCCATCATGAGTTGTTCTAGTGTCAGCTCCCAAAATTCATTTATGACTGTGGCTCTAAGGCTACCCTTTTACTCTATGAAGTAGCAGATGCTCACAGCAGGGAGTTTAAACACACAGCCTGGATGTATTCATGGTATATACTAACTGTACACTTTCCATGATGAGGGCTTCTGCTCTTATCTGGCAACCTGCAAGTCTCAGCATTTCTGAACCTTCTGGAGTCTCAGAGTTCAGACTGGCTGTGATTCCATCGGAAGTGCTGTAGAATCTTCCTAAAAGCCATTACTTTTGTCATACAACCTCTGCAACACCAGAACTAAAGCAGCATGCTCACTTCACAAGCACAAACCCAGCATAGATTTGAGTACCCTAAGGCAAAAAAGGCCAAACAAATAAATGGAAAGTACAGCGTGAGAAACACATCTGCAAGAAAGCACCTGCAAGTGTTTTCATTCTTTACCTCTTCTCTGACATACCTGGAATTAATAAGACATGCCAATCAGGCTCAACAATACACGTAGTAAGGATAAGACAGTACAATGAGAAATATTATCTTGAATTCTGCTGTGCTGGCTGGATGTTATTTGGCATCCTGACAGATTCTATCTTTCTTAGTTCAGTTTTTCAATTACCTAATTGCTGAATTTTATTGAAATAGATCTCAGCTCCCTGAAAGGATAGAGAACATTTAATTCAACATTAAAAGATCATTCAACAAAGATGATTTGTTAAGAACCTTGATATTTAACATTGCTCTTTAGAAGTCTTGCAGGGTCCAGGACTTTTACAGTGCCATCTGCGGCAATTGCATCTATGCCAATTTGGGCCCAACCCTGTAACATAATTACTCAATTAAAATCACAAAGATATTTCACAGAATTGGTTAGCAAACTGCTTCTGCAGTCATAAGGGGGAGATCAGATAAATCATATTCTCCTCCTGTTACGTCAGGAACAAAACCTAGAAAAGTTCACTTTACAACAGTTTTGTCCCTATATAAATCCATTTGTCTGCATTTCAGGTGTATGCACAAAAACTAGAGTGATTTTTTTCCTACACCCATTATCTGCTGCACAGAACTAGCTTCCTTTTACACATGCATTCCTCAGTGACTGTAAAACTTACAGAAGTGGATTTTTTCCACCCCTTATTCAAGTTTCCTGCACTTCTAGTTCCAGCATCAGAATACAACTAACATGCAGTAGAGCCTATAACAGGGAGGAGGAAACCATGAACTGCCTTAACTTGCTCGGCAGTTAGTGATTTGATTGGCTTCTTGTTGTGCAGGATCTCCATGGGGAGAACAGTACAAGGCAGCCACTCATCACATTATAGATCAAACAGTTTGAGCACGTAGTGCTTTATTAGTTCTCACATCTTATTTCAAAGCTTTCTGCTTCAGGAGGCCTCAATTCACCTCTCAGCAAAGCTGGCCCAAGAAATGAACAAACCTGTCTATGACTGTGACAAGCTGGCATGTAAATTACCCCCCTAGAAACAGCAGGTGCTGATGCCACAGAGGAAAGTAATTTACCACCTTCCTCAACCTGAGAGGCTGTGGAGCTGTCTGGGGGCGGTGGGGGAAGCAAAGCACAGTAATTTAAATCCCATTCAAATAAAAATTAAAAAAAAATTAAAAAACAAAAACAAAACCCAAACAAACAAAAACCTTCACACTTTCCTCTCAGCCCTTGCTGTCCTGCCATCTTCAGTACCTTCACTGGCAGGGGCTCAGGGAAAAAAGCCAGTTGAGTTGATCACCTTTGGGAAGAGGGGTAGGCGGCTTAAGAAGAGGACAGGGATCTAGTTAGGTTATGCAGAAAGAACATCAGAAAGGCAAAAGCCCAACTAGAACTCAACCTAGCTGCTGCTGCAAGTGATAGCAAAAAAAGAAAAACACTGAGGTCCCAAAGTGCATCCAGGGAAGAACAATGAATCTGGTGAGGGGTATGGAGGACATCATTCAAGAAGTGGGTGAGGGAGCTGGGGTTATTCAGTCTAGGGAAGAGAAGGCTGAGGGGAGATCTTACTGCTGCCTACAACTATCTGAAAAGAGATAGGAGCGAGGCTGGTGTTGGTCTCTTTTCCAAGGTAACTAGCAATAGGACAAGAGGAAATGAGTTTGAGTTGTGCCAGGGGAGGTTTAGATGATCTTAAAGGTCTTTCCAACCTTCAGGATTCTGTAATTCTTGTAACTGGACTAAAATGGTGTGGCCAGATAATCCTAAGAAAAAGTTGTCTGTACAGGATTACAACTTGTCCTATTCCACTAGTGTGCAGAAAACACAGCAAAATCAAGTCCTCATTCCTCCAAGTCGTTAACAGCCACACAGCAGTAAACTCCAGCAAAATGTTGAAGGTTTTTGTCCTTGATTGCCAATGGTAACACAGAAAGAACAATACTTTGGGAAAAAAAATAGTTGTGAAAAAATAGGAAATAAGGAAATGTAAATCAGAAAGCAAAACCAATCCTCACTATGAAGACACTCTACATTTTCATTATGTTTTTTTGTTTAAGGACCTTCAGTTCCGTTAGTTGGCTCACAGCATCTTCCTTGTTCAAGCAGGGTACCAAGCTCATGGTTGGGGTAAGCCACTAGTCCTGCAGTGCCATCCCCTCTCCTGCTGAGGGCTGAAAACCTCTCCGGATTAAGCTCTTACGTTAGGCACCTCCGAAGTGTCTAAAGTTAGGCTGGATGAGCGCAAGCCAAGCTGCTGAACAGATGGAGTGAAATCCTCCTCTTGATAACAGGAACTTTATATCACTGCCACAGATAAGAAGGGCAGCTAAAAAAAGTCAGGGAGGTGGTTATATAAATTTCAAGAAGGCTTACCAGCAATGCTTAAAGGTAAAACTTTCTGATAGATCTTGAACATTCACTGCCAGCTGCAGACCCTGAGCAGCCAAGAAGCTCTGCAACCAAATGAGATCATAACTCTAGAGCTACCACACGACAAGACCACAGGAACTTAATGATGCAGCACAAACATGCAAAGCATTAGGAAGTTGGAGCCTGGAGCACTTGAGACTTAAAAACCAGCATCAGCAGAGTGGCACTTAAATCTTGAGTTCAGTGCACAAAGCCAGATGAGAGGCATATGTGAACAGAAAGGTAACTGACTACCAGCAAATAACTAACCATCTCATTACTGCCAAAAATGCTACCAAACATTTGCTCCTTTCACAGGTCTGTAAAACACTTGTGCTTTGCTTCAATGTCTTTTTCTTTACCTTGCTTATCCCTAGTCTTGAACATCTGCAAATTCATCTTCCTCTTCCTTAAAATGACCTGCTTCCTTGTTTTTCACACGTAATTGCACTTCAAAAGATGAGCATCTCAGCACAGGATCCGTTTCTCTCTTTTAGCTGTGGATATTTTAGATGTAGTCAGATGTGAAATACACTGGTAATTGTTTTCAAGCATCAAAACCTTCCAGGAAGGTATCTAAAACAATCCAAAAATGCCTGGAAACTGGCTATAAAATATTTTGCATAAAATGGCGTCAATGAGTTTCTCATCGTGTGTGTGCCTCAGTATATGCTGAGGTAATATTTACTTAGAGAGTGGAAGGGATCTGAACAATAAAGCAACTTTTCTAACTTAAATATCTCATTTTTAAAGTACACTATTTCTCAGACCCTTTGGGGAAGACAAGTGGCTGAACAGCTTTGGGTTCGTTCTTCCTCTCCCCTATTTACCTTCAAACTTGCTCCAAAAATTGAAATTATTGGGAAGCCACAGAGCTAAAGCTACCCAGGGATGTACCTCTGTGAAAGACAAAGCAGCAAAGACTATGTACAACCTCATAATGCCAGCCTCTTAAAGCAGGAGAATGGGCAGAAAAGCGACAGTGTGATAATAGCCACTGAGAGCAGAGCTGCTTTCAGAGACAACTTTAGTCATTCTAGTGACAAAAAACCCCAACATTTTTACTCCTTGTTATCTCTGCAGAACACACAGAGCTAGGGGAGCCTGCACTGCACTGTGACCAAATTAGTGCAGTCACCCAGCCACACAGCTAAACCCTACACTCAGCTAGGACTCAAAAATCCTAGTGAAGATGACGTGAACAACATTTGACCCCACAGAATTTGTTACTGATGATGATGAGCAGAGCTAGTCTACATTCATTTTGCAGATCCAAGCAGAATTTGGAGGGCTGAAAGAAGAAAGGAAAAAAAAAAAAAAAGAAAAGAAAAAGTTCTGCATTGGACATGTCTGAGAAATCCTGAGTCACAAGGTTTAAGTTGCACAAGGTCATTTTTGCAGTTTCTTTTTTCAAAGCAACCCCTAGATTTTATTACATAAAGCAGCATTGGGAACATTTAGGATACACAGACGTTTTTAGCAAAGCCCTTTGCAGCACTACTAGAAGCTTTGGTCTTGAGAGAAGCTTGCAGATGCTACTTGCTTCTCTTTTAAGAAGCAAATTATTTTTCTAAGGCAAAATACCTAATGAATTTTCTGTTAAAATGAAATGCAACCACAAAATAGTTATACAATTTTACTAGTTTATATTTCAATTCATAAAGTATACACACTGCAACTATGCTACCACAATGTCCACGCATCTAATATTGATGGAGTTACAGTAAACTTTTTTTTTCTTTTTTTTTTGGTATTAAACAATAGATATAATGTATACAGTTAAGGAAAAAAGCCTGGACATAGCATGTTCTATTCTGTAGTTCTGGAGTACATTAGCTAGCATTAGTACAGTAAACAAGAAAAAGGTAGAAATACAAAATAAACCAAGTATCTTTATATACAAACCAGTGCCTCTTATTGTTACCAGCTTATACTCACGCTGCACACAAAATTTATCCACTGATGCAATAGATACTTCAGCATAACACAAACCATTATAAATTAAAAAAAAAAAAATATTACAAGGTGCAAAACTCCATTCTACAGCTTTCTGGTGAGAACTGAAGACAATCCAAAGAATGAGAAATCCAAGCACGTTTAGCACCTATTAGTGCAACTGCATCGAGCATGAAAAATGACCTACACAACCTCTGAACATGTTAACCAGAGAAGTAAGTTGGACAACTACAGATGCTCTGGCAGTTACACTCACGCAGTGACTTTTACCTCATATATATCTCAGTTTATTGTTTCTTTGTCCCATTCATACCTATGTGCAAAACTAAATCCTGGAAGCTATCTCAGAGCTTCACAGAAGGCCTGCTACAGCCAGGTAAAAACAAACAAACAAAACCAAAACAAACTGACAAAAAAACCAAAACTAATTAAAAGACTCAGTTAAATGTCAGACCATCCACATATTTAGTACATTTTAGCAGTCCTGGCGTTGGGGATTTTTAATGCTGCTGATATGTGGATCAAACAATATGACACAAAGCAAAACAGCAATTTGCCAAGGATTCTGATTATTCTTGTCTAGCATTCAGACAAGTTCCAAGCCTCAGGTTATGAATTTGTTTGGCAGCCCATGCCAAAAAAGCCCAGAGTTGCATAGAGTTGATTAGTAACAGAAAGAAACGCCAAACACAGAGAGATGGATGCTGCGTCTACTAAAACAAAGTGGAGTTGCTCGACAGGAATGCTGAAATCATCCCCATTCATAAAGCAAAACATGTCATCTCCTACTCTCCATATCCTACCTCTGGGGACTGCTTTCTGGCACTGATGTAGTTCTTGCTAGAGTTGTCCTTTTTTTGTTTTGTTTTTTTTTTTTTTTCCATTTTTTTTTCCCTTTTTCTTTTTTTTTTTTTTCCTTTGTTAGTGATGCTTTTTCCTTTCAAATAAAATATTAAAAAAGGTTATAACTGTAAAAAAACCTATCATATGTAAACTTAACAATTAGGGTTTGGTAAGTTCTCGTACCTAGTCTGTGAAAAGCCTCCAGCCAGACCGCAGAATGGAGTGTTTCTCTGAAGAGCTTCAACCTAGCTACATCACCTGTTAAATATCAGTAGTATGAAGATCCCATGTCTAGCAATAAAACCTTTCTTGTGTTTCCATCCTCTTTATCACTGACCTATTGAAATCCTGACATGCTGTGTTTCTATTTTATTTACATTCTGGTCCTCTCATGTCACAGAATTAATCATCTGGCCAAGGAAGGCAACAAAAGGTGTTGTGTTAAGAAGGTGTGACAGAACTGCTTTTCAACAAGTCTCTTTTCCTTGGACTCCAGTCACTGTTTTTATAGAGCTTATTGTTCTGTTGAACCATGTTTTCTTTGCAGCTTGTACTTCATTCAATGCCAGACCCAAGTGGTGCTCCAAATCCTGCAAATGGAAGAGTAATTCCATTAATTGGTTATGCATCCACAGCACAAAGTTAAACTTAGCAGGCTCTAGGACATCTACTGTCTCTTGGCCACTTCAGAAGTTAAACAAGTCTTGCATGTATTAAAAGTAGCACAACAAACTGATAAAGGGGGGAAAAAAAAAGCTTTGAAACGCAAACAAAAATTTGTGTCACTGCCCTTAGTAAAAGATTCAGCTTTCTTCAGTTCTTCCAAATCCTTTAATTCTCTCCCATCAGAGAAAGAGCTATCCCCACAGGAAGTGGGCTTTCTGTAACTGATTTTTACTTTTCTCTGAACAATAAGCCCTGACATAACAGTTTTAGGCTGCAAGAACAATGTTGCCACATTTTACCTCCAACACCTGGAATGCTTTCTAATCATGTTTTAAGAAACATGTCTAACATTTGTCACGTTAATTCTTCATTTAACATTGATTGTGAGACAAAGAAATGCATGATTCAGTGCTTTGGCAGAACTTGGATTTCTTCCAAGGAGCTGCAGAGAAGATCAGTCAGTCAGTGAGTGCTGCACTGTAGCCAGGCAGATGTCTGGAAGTTGCAGTAGCTGGTAAATACAGTTCATACAAAGTCAATTATTCTGTCTGCAGACACTATGTTTCAGACCCAATGTTTGGTTAAATAACCCATGCAGGAAATAGCAGGTTACAGCTTCAACCAACAGGATCTGTTCCAATCCTTCCACCACACACATTTTTTCTAGGAAGGCAGACATACCAAACAGACTACAAAATGAACCTTCAAAGCATTACCTGTATTTTACATTCCGCCTCCACAAGCTGCAGCTTGGTCTGGGCCAGCTCAAGCTCCATTTCTCTCAACTGGTTTTTCAGTGTTTCCTTCTCCTCATCTGTGTCCTCATCTGAACCATCCTTGGCATAAGTTGCAACCTTCACCCGGCCTTCTTTATTGAAGAACTCCCGGCAATGCTCGCAGTCATCCACTTTTTGCTAAAGTAAATACCTGATTGTGAATGCTTGCATTGAAGTGCTGGTGACATGATCAAAGCCTTTCCCTGCCCCTGCTCTGGAAGAGCAGCATGACACAAGAGGGAAAACTAATGACCTACAAACTCAGGATCTTTAGGGGCAGCACAGCCAAGCAGGAACTCCTGCCACCCCCAGATTTCTGGGCTGTGGAAAACACTGCTGTATTTTTGGTAAAACTCTATTGCTACAATAACTGTCTCTGTACAGCCTATATGTTAACTTTATGGCAAAAGGCAGAGAAATCTCCCAAAACCAAGACCTCTCAAAATAAAAATTAACAGTTCCTATTGTCGAGGAAGCAATAACCAATAAATCATGAGAGAGAGCAGATAATTACTCATCTCTTCTCCAAGATGAGGGCCATGAAGATGATCAGAGGGCTGGAGCAGCTCTCCTATGAGGACAGACTGAGAGAGTTGGGGCTCTTCAGCGTGGAGAAGAGAAGGCTTTGAGAAGACCTTATAGTAGCCTTCCAGTATCTGAAGGGGGCCTACAGGAAGGCTGGGGAGGGACTATTTACAAGGTCTTGCAATGACAGGACAAGGGGTAATGGGTTTAAACTGGCAGAGGGAAGATTTAGACTAGATGTCAGGAGGAAGTTCTTTACACTGAGGGCGGTGAGGCACTGGCACAGGTTGCCCAGGGAGGTTGTGGCTGCTCCCTCTCTGGAGGTGTTCAAGGCCATGTTGGACAAGGCCTTGAGTGACCTGTACTAGTGGGAGCTGTCCCTGCCTATGGCAGGGGGTTGGAACTAGATGATCCTTGAGGTCCCTTCCAACCTTACCATTCTATGATTCTAAGATGTCCTCCTTACAGCCCCCTTTCCCAAACTGTAAGTCACTAAGGAACTCTCTTTCAGCCACAAAATAAATGTGTGCTTCCTGTTACAATTTAAACATTGTGAAGTGTGAATCCATCTGGTCTCTTACCCGTATTTTCTCAATTTCAGCTTTATTTGCTGTTTGTTGCTTTTCCAGTCGCTCACTCAGCTGGGAACAAATCTGACAAGCAAAATCATGTTACTGGACCATTTATAAATGTAAATCTCCTCCCAAATGAATGCTAAAGCACAAAAGAAATGCTACAGCAATATTAACATGGATAGTTTGAGGGCTCTTAGAAAGTCAAGAAAATTGGGATGCTGCATCAAGTTAGCATTGTTCATATTCTCATTCTCTACATAATCTTGTATGCCCATGGGAAAAAGGGCACTATCAACAGAATTTATTGGCAGTTTGGCCTTGCTAAAGGAGCCCAGAAAAGGTTACAAATAGCATGGTTCTTTTTCTTGCCTTTGGAACAAAAGAATCAGGTAAGGCAGCCAAAGGAGTTAAAAACCCAGTTCATTCCTTGAGACCTGTATAATACAGACTTAAGAATGTTCTGGAGGTTATGGGCCCACTAAAAAGATACACGAATTTGCTCCCTTGATACCTTACGATCAGGAGCTTGAATTCCAAAGCAAAAGCTTTGAATGGAAAAAGCACCTTTTTTATTTCCTAACTGCAGCTATCTAGCTTCAGGTTGAAGAAGGGAAGCTGGGAGAGGCCATTTCTTTGGAATTAAGTAAAGCTTTGACATGCAAGAGCCCATCTGAACAGTTAGGCTGTAACAGAGGCTGTGGTGACTGATGACCTACAAATACCTGCAACAAGGACAAACAGAACTGACCACCTAGCAACAGGATCTCAGGAAAAGAAAATGCAAAACCAACCACAAGGTTCCCATTTAAAAACATCTGAAATGTCTCTTGAAAAGCATGGCACAGACCACATTTTTCCCAGAAATATCACATAATACCTGAGAAGGTCTTGCAATTTGGTAGCAAACTACTTACCTGTTTGTAGTCACCAATAATAGAGCTGTTCTTTTTGATCTCTGACTCTGCCTTATCTAGTTCCCTACGACACATTTCTTTCAGCTGCAGAAAAGAAAAAGTAAAGAATTTATGTACTTCTAGAGTCTGAAAAACAAACAGAAGGTATTTCCTCCTTCTACTTAACCTCACTGCTACACCCTACACCAGGGAACAATGGTCTAGCTCAGCTCCATGCAGACAAGGAAAAACTGAATTGTGGTGGCCACCACTGAGTACCTAAAAGAAGAAAGTATTAAGATCAAGTGCAGACAGCTGAAGTCCTGTACTGCCTCCCTGTGCAGCAATCTCTGGCACAGTTTGTGCCTTTCTGATTTGAAGTTAAAAATTCACTATTCTGTGAAGTACCTGGCAGGAAAGTGAAGAATTCGGCTTTGCTGACATCCTTTACACTACAAAAGAAGGACAAACATGACTTAGAACATTAAGCCCTTCCCACACTTGTGACTTTGGGTTGCTGTTTTGGGGTTTGTTTTTTTTTTTTGTTTTGGTTTGGTTTTTTGTTTGTTTGTTTGTTTTTTGGTAAAAAAATATTTCTGTACTGCACAAAAGTGAGAAAATGACAGAAATGCCTCTAACCTGAGCTGATTCATCTTCTAGGCGCCTCTTTTCTTCTTCTGCATCAATCAACTTCTGTTTGGTCATTAGCAGTTCCTTATTCAGAGCATCTGCCTTCTCCTCTGCCTGAAACACAAACAGTGGAGCACAGCACTGAAGAGAGGCATTTCTTGTTATGCTGGTGCTGTTGGGCAGCCATGGACACAGGCTCCAGGAAGGCATAGCCAAGACCGCAGTCTTTTCATTCCTATAAATAAGTGTCTGATCATTGCTATTAGTAACAATAAAACATTACCAGGAAAATTGTTTTTCTAAAAATTACCATTTGCCATGGCAGAGCATCAACAAATGGAAGTTAATGAATTGTACTGCAACACTCCATTGCTCCAACACTCCTCCCTGAATTATGTGATTAGTTTTAACAAGAGATTGCTCCAAAGAAATCCACTAACAGAACCAAGTTTTGTTTTCTCATCCTTACTGGAAGTTTACCAATATATTCTGAAAACAACCAAAGGCACAGAACAGCTCACAGTGTGCAAGACTGATAAAAGATTGTAACCAGATTAGGACTAAGTTCAATTTGCAAAAATTCAATCTTGCAATGAAAACAGAATTAATGAGAAATGGCTCCAAAACATTTTAACATCTTCACCCTGAACTCTGGCACTTATAATAGATCCAATGCCATCTTTATTATACTCAGAAAATACCGCATGGCAAAACTTAGCTGCCAAAGCAAACATAAGAGTCAGAGCCCTCTCTCCTTTCCTCCTTAAAGAAATCTCCCACCAGAAACCAGACAATTCTGGTTTTACTGCACAAGAATAAAGACGTATTGCTGGAAAATCTCAAGCTCTTTATAAACCACTAAAAATTCTCTGCTGAGTTAGGACACCTTTTCCTGGCTTCCACACAGCAATGCAGTACTTCCCAATAGGTGTATGAATTCTACATAAAAATAGATCAATAACTCAACTGATACAGATCTTCAGAAAGTAGCTGTACCGATTCTCTTCAAAGGAAGAAAAATCAAAAAGTGGATTTTAGTCCCTTAAAGTCCTGCTGATCCTTTAAAACAGATGGCAAAGGCAAAGAGAACATCTTTTCATTCTCTGTGAGTTTTAAGCTGTTTTAAAGCTAAAGAAAACTGGGATGTGGGAGCCCAACAACAGTAGAAAAATGAAGCCTATTTTCTGGTCTACTGCAAAGAATATTAAGGAAATTATTGTATTTCCAAATGTTGTGCTTTGATCTTTTAGGCTGCAAGACTTGTGGCAAGAATGTAGCAGAAAAGGTGCATTAAACAATGTCCTTTGGTGCTTTTCTTTCAGAACATCTGGCTGCTAGAATGAAACTTACCATTTCAGGATCCAATTAAAAGAATTCATCAAGGTCCTAAAGTAGGATCAAACCTACCTATGTCCTCCTAGGGGACAACCCAAATACTGCCAACATCATTTACCACCTTGGAAGGCATGACTATTTTATCTCCAATGAGGTATCTCAAAGATTTTGCCTAATTTTGTTCCTCTCCCAGCTCTCCATTTAAACTAATCAATGTAAAAGCAGAACTGTCTCACACAGGCTCAAGCAGCCGCAAACAACCATTAATATCTGATAGAAAAAGATTCCTTGGTACATTTTTGGTTGGAGACCACTCCAAGTGCAACTGCTGAGCAGTGTGCACAGCCTTCTGTGAGCTGTCTTTACTGAAGCGAAAAACCAGAGGCAACAGGAAGTGAGCACACCGATGTGTTGTGAAAAGCCTGCTTCTAGAACACACATCTATGATTCACAGATTTTAACACTAAAGAACAGTAGATGTAATAAACCTGAAAGTCATAAACTAAACCTCATTAAGAGCAACGTTCACCCATTAGCATCAACATTTGCTATGAATATTTTTCCAACAGCAAATTTCCAGGAGACCGTGGGAAACCTTAAATTCTCTCAAACAGATAAGCTGAAACATTTTCAAGCCTGTCAACTCCTGCACTGTATGATTTTAAAAAGTCATTTTCCTTTGAGATTTCAGAAATGCACTTATCTTGGTGCAGAACAAGAATGGCAAAAGACAAGCACTTGAACTCTTCCCCTCATCTCCCCAAGCAGACAGAATAAATGTGTTGTAGTCTACCACATGCACTGCAAATGCCAGTATCTTTCTGCCTCTGCATGTCCTGTAATAAAAAGCGTATCCTAACAAAATCTCCCAAGCATGAGCATGTAAAGAAGGGAATGGAATAGTAAGCTTAAAATAAATAATCCTATAACACAAGGAGAACCAAAAGGTTTCCTTCTGAGAGAGCTCTACTGATACAGGAAACAACCTGAGATGAGTTCACATGGGCAGATTTCAACAAGCCATATGGAAACCACAATAACATCTTCAGAGTTGCCTAAGGTAGCTGAGAATTTGATTCCACTGAGAACCAGAGTCAGGCTTTCAAGCTTATTAGGCACTTTGCAAAAGCCTGTCTGCTGTGAAATCTTATTCATAAGAATATCAGTTGAAAGAAAAGACACTACAGCAGCTATGTTATTATCGCTGTAACAATTCCAAGGCTTGACTTAGCTCCTGCTAAACTTTCAATATAAAGAGAGAAAAAAGCAACAACTCAGAACCTCTCCACTCCCTCAATTTACTCTGAATGCTGTTCGGAGTAATTAGTATTTCAGTCAGCAGTCCCATTTCCCATCGACCAATGACACAGGCCCATAGATTATCAGTCTACAATAGGGACATGGTGGAAAGAATCCTACCCCACTTAAATACAAAAAACATCTCCTCTCCAATGTCAGGAGTCACGAGGAGTTAGTCCTGGTACCTTGTTCTCCAGTAGACAGCATAAAGACATGTCTTACATTATCTAAATCTTTGCGCAGAGCAATCTTGCTGGTCACCAGTTCATGTGCAAGATCATCGTTTTCTTGCTCAAGCCTCATGTTTGCTTCTTGCAGGCGTCGGTTCTCGCGCTGCGGGAGACAAAACAGAAGAAATCAAGAAAAAGATCTTCCCAGGTGCTTGTCTATAAAACACAATGCTTACTGTGTCAAAACACTACTGCCTACTTTCTAGCTTAGATATGTAAAGATGAGGCTACCCGTGTGAAGCGAGGACAAAACTAGCTTACCATAGTGTAAATACAAAATAAATAAAATACCAGAGTCCAGAAGAAACCACAAACAAGCAATTCTGCTCAGCTATTACCTGATGAGCTACAGAAAGGATTTTAAAGACTGCAATAATAGGGGTACCATTCTGCCATCAATACCTTGCCAGGAAGTGCTCTAAGTACCAATTTTTTGGCTCAAAATAGAATTGTGTGCTGGAAACAGGTGACAGAGGAGGAACCTAGGAAAACCACTCTGTCTTCTTGGTCCTTTTACAACTCCCAGTATACAAAGTTTACATAAAATTTTTCAACTTAAAATATATAAATGTAGGTGTATGTATGTGTATTACAAAATCAGCTGAAAGGAGGAGTCAAAGTAAGCACTTCCTGCAGGCACTGTATGTTAAATCAAACCATAATTCGGGTTACCTCATATCTTTCAATAGGATCCTCCTGTTGAGCTTGCTGCTCTCTCATGGTATGATATTCCTTTTCATATTTCTTCAGCTTCTTCTGGCTAATCTAAATTAAAGTAGCTCATTAGTTCCTGCCCAGAACATCAATGAAAGAACACAATTCACAAAGGGTTATGGTACGAGCTTTAGGCAACTCCTGCCTTCCACCAAACACAGCTATTATCTTCTCTCAGTTTTGAGTATTGAACCCTTAAAGATGATCAAAAATTCTATTCCACTCAGTCTAATTCCAGATGCAACCCTTCCTCTGTGGAACATGGAAAGGTTTTAGAAAGGCACCCTCAGGAGCATCCCACCTGCGTTCTACTTGGCAGCTACTTAATGCACCAAATGTTGCAGAGGCTTTTGCCTGGAAACCCACAAGATGTGTTTAATTTCTGAACTAATACGATGCTGAGGTTTCTTCAGCTGCTTTTTCAGCTGTAACATTTATCATCACGCAGAGGTATTTGGTTTACTTTACATGAGCCTGCAAATGCTAAAAGGGCAAGTGCAGGCTCAGCTGACATTTCTGCTAGTGTCACTCAAGTCCAGCAGAAAACTGTCTGGTCCCAGAGCTGCTTAGGAGTCTCAGTGAGCAGCAAAACTCAGAGGCACATATGCTCTGTCCTCTGCTGCTCTGGAATTTGAAGGCTGGAATTCTGTCCTCAGCTCTGGCACACAACACTAAGGAAGTGACTCCCTCAGGGTCTCAATTTCCCCTTCTGTGGAAAGGGAGAGAAAGGTGGTGTTGAATTCAATATTTGTGCACTGTGTTCAAATCCTACAGCTATGGAGATCACAAGAGAACCTGTAACAGATTCTGACCAGCATCTTTTCCAGTGTCACCCGTCAGCTGTGCCATGTGCTATTATGGTTTATCAACGCAGGCCATGCCAAGTGCACTGTGAGTATTTCATATGCAAGTGAGGATGCATCTAAATTAAATCTCTAGTATTAAAATCTGCTGCTGAATCTTTCTTTTTATTTCAGTAAACCAAATAAACTAAAAAAGCTATGGCTGTGTTTTCCTCTTTAAAAGCAACTTGTCTGAGAAACATGTGAAACAGATTTTACTCACATTAATGATGGGCAGAATGGAAAACATGTTTAGATTCTCTTCTATTTGGTTTCAACAACCTTACTTGAAATCAGCTGGAGAAAACTGGTAGTTAGGCTCCCTCTAGTGAGAGCTGCACAGAAACACTTCACTACTTAGATGACATTTTTTTTTTGAGGTGCCAGCCCATCTATCTGGAGTCAGTCCAGCCACAACACAACTGCACAACTTATTCTTACTCAGCACTCCAGACAAATACCCAGAGTGTTAACCCTCTGCTGACCATGAAGCTAGTAAGCGTGCAGATTATTTCACTGCTCTGCCTTTGCTCAAACTGTTCAGCTTCACAGACCAAATCTTAGTCTATGTAAAATGGGGAAGTGAGGCAAACAGCCATCTGAGAGGGAAGGAAAGCAGGCACAACATTGTATTTTTGTTTTTCTATGTGCATTAAACCAGTTTTGCCTTTAGATACCAATAATGAGGTGATCCTGAGAACGTCTGCTATTGTCACCAGAGCCCTAGTGGGAACCATGCTCTGGGGAAGTCAACAAGGCCTATGGATTTGCACCGTGACACAAAGCAGAAATGAACCCCTAAGTCCCACCACAGTTTTCATGGGCATGAGAAACAGCAGCACTGTTAACATTTGATGGCAGGACTGAGGAGTTAATTTTAAAATCTAGTGTTTTCTCAAGCTGATCATTTACTGACCTCCTTTCCAGCAGAATGCTGTTGTAATCACAATGCCTTACCCAAGCTACATCTCCCTTCCTATAAATGATTTATTTGACATCAGGCCCTTTTCTGCTCGAAAACACTTCCACATAGAGAGCCAGAGATTTCTACTGACAGCAAAGGACTTCTATTTTAGGTTGAAGAAAGCAATTACATGCAGCAGGCCCATCAGGGGCAACACACATGGATGTGACACAGAAGTGTTCAGCATCTGTGCAGAGCACAGTAGTGCAAACTGCACTTTTCCCATAACCTCCTGTGCTGGTTTGAGGCTAATTAGAATATTTTAATAGAAAAAATTACACTATAGGCTGTGAAAGGAAAACATGCTGATGTCTACTTCACTCATACGCTTGCTGAAGAATTGTTTGGGAACAATAACCAAAATATATAGATAAGTGAGTCTCTGTCTGTCGCTGGCTGGGAGAACAGCTTCTGGGGCGGTCTAGCAGCTTCTGGCTCTGGCTCCTCTGCCAATTAATTTTCACTAACCACTTTTCTTCTAACCCCACTGGCCAATCCTCCTAATTTACCTTGCGCGTTAAGGCAAACCTTGGGGTAAGGTACAGGGGGTGGGGAGAAGGTGAAAGGGTGGTTGGGAGCCCCTCCTGGGGTCTCTGATTTCTGGGAGGGGAGTTGTGTTGCTGTATTACCTTTAAGTTGTATATTTCTGTAAACATTCTTGTATATAGTGTATGTATCTGCTTGTACATTGTGCTGAGCAGTAAATGGAGCTTCATTCCTTAACTTCCAGCTGGCTGAGTTCTAGTCTGGGTCATTTTACAAAGTGTGTGTGGGGGGGGTGTGGTGTGCGGGGAACTCCCGAACCATCACACCTCCTATTTAATGCCCCTGAAAACACACAGCACTCAAGGAGGTAGTGGACAGATGTGCCATGTACTGCTCAGAGAAACTTGCTTGCTTTAACTGCTTCACACAGCACTGGGAACACAGGGATTTGGGCAGTGGGAAGAGGGACATGCCGTTATTTGGGAACGTGAAAGGCAAATGCACTCATTACACACAGTCTCAACCAGAGGAGTGTGTAATATCTAATCTGTGGCTGATGTTAAACAATTTGGAACCTAGAATAGCTTCCTTTTTTCTTGATTATTCCATAATTTCTACACTTGAGCTCTCTGCAGAATGCTGTGTGTACTGCTGTTACACCAGGAGTACAAGATGCCTTGAACATTAACACATTGGGGGAGCTGCATGTTCACTGCAGTGTACTTGTGTGTGATGCCACAAAGAATACCACTAGTGAATTTTAGGGAAAAAGGATACTTTGAACCACACCATTCTATATGACTAAAAATTAATCCACATCAAAATGCAAAAAAAAAAAAAAAAAAGAGTCTCAGCTTCCTAAAATGCACTAAATAAACTATCAAAGTTCCATAGTTACATCGATGAAGAAAAAAATCAATAACTTCCTGCCTGTAACTTCTGGAAATTTCATCTTAAGGGCTTATTCTGAAATGCCCATATAAAGCTTTAGTTACAATATTTAGTGATTAGAAAAGCAATGCACTTTCTGCTGTGAGGCAATGCAATATTTGCTATATATAACTGGTCTCAAAGATTTGAACCTTTATTTCAGAGTTATATTTAAGAAATAGGGCTTAGGATACAATTGAAATGTAAACAAAAAACCCCAGCAACTCCAGAATCAAATTATTAGTTCAAGCATACAGGAGAGCTCATGGAGCTCTTGCAATAATTTTTATATATATATATATAGGAGAACTAGGGACAATGTGGGACCCTTACAGAAGGAAAATGGAGAGCTGCTGATAAAGGACATGGACAAGGCTGAGGTGCTCAATGACTTCTTTGCCTCAGTCTTTAACAGCAAGGGCTCCAACCACAATGTCCAAGTTGCAGAGGGTAAAAGTGAGGACTGGGAGCAGACAAATCTGCCTACTATAGTAGAAGATGATGTTTATGAGCTCCTAAGAAACCTGAATGTGCACAAGTCCATGGGGCCTGATGAGATCCACCCACGGGTCCTGAGGGAACTGGCAGATGAAGTTGCCAAACCACTGTGCATCATATTTGAAAAGTCATGGCAGACTGGTGAAGTTCCTGCTGACTGGAGAAGGGCAAACATAACACCCATCTTCAAGAAGGGTAAAAAGAACGACCCTGGAAACTACAGACCAGTCA